>JAGGCT020002677.1:5000-12500 GCA_017654935.2 Phymorhynchus buccinoides | reverse complement strand
AGAGATATATAAGGGAGCCTGATCATTGAACTGGGAGCCAATGTAGGGAACAAAGAACCGGAGTGATATATGATCGTACCTAGGGGAGCGAAAAATGAGACGAGCAGCATTACTCGGTGAGAAGCTGGGGGGTACCTTGCAGCCCCCCCCCCCCCCCCCCCCCCCCCCGGGCTAAACCAAACTAGGTCTACAATGTGCTCCAGAGTGTGCTGAATCCATTTATGCATGTTAACAGCAACCAAATTGGGTTGGTCTTAGAGTTATTGCCCTTGCCGCAAGGGTACCCCCTAAACATCATTTCGGCACTTGCATTTTCAATAAGTAATCAAGTGGTATTAAAACTAAGAAAACTATAATTTGCTTCCTTGTTTAATAAAAGCAATGAGTAAGTATTATAAAAAGAGCATTACAAATAATAATAAGGCTATAGCTTGGCTTCTGTGACACGCGTTTTTCGCGTACTGTCATTTTCATGATTAAAAGAGGACGTCATCTCTCACACTTAAGAAATAATCAACAAATCCCTAACTTGGCATATATTTTCACAAACTACATTGTATTAGGGTTCTTCGTTCTCTACATTGGCTCCCAGTTCAATCACGTATTGACTACAAAATTCTCCTCCTTGCCTTCAAGTCACTGAATGATCAAGCTCCCTTATATCTCTCTGATCTCCTTCATCTCTATGTCCCAGCTCGCCAACTACGTTCGTCTTCTGATTCTCGTCTCCTCTCCCCTCCCTCCATCCATCTCAAATCTGCTGGCCAACGTTCTTTTTCCTGTCAAGCACCATCTCTTTGGAATTCTCTGCCTTCTCCTCTCTGACACTCCAACTCAGTCTCCTCATTCAAAACCTCTCTTAAAACCCATCTTTTTCCTGCTGCACCCTAAATATTTGATCAGTTGTCTATCTTGTGTGCACGTGAGGGAAGATTGAATAAGAGGTTTGTGCTGTGATTTGTGGTGTGTGTGTGTGTGTGTGTGTGTGTGTGTGTGTGTGTGTGTGTGTGTGTGTGTGTGTGTGTGTGTGTGTGTGTGTGTGTGTGTGTGTGTGTTGTGTGTGTGTGAGAGCATGCATGTGTGCATACATGTGTGCTTGTGTGTGTTTTGGTTCTGTGGGTTGTGCGTGCACGCATGTGTGTGTGTGTGTCTGTGTGTTTGTTTATCTGCGTGGGTACGCTGTGTGTGAGGGTGTTTCTGTATGTGTTGGTGTATGTGGTCAGTCCGTGCGGCTCAGTTGATGTGTGCTTACTGAATGGGGGATGAACGAGTCGGTGTTGTTAAATGTGTGTGTATGTGTGTTAGAGAGAGAGAGAGAGAGAGAGAGAGAGAGAGAGAGAGAGAGAGAGAGAGTTGCTTTGTATATGTATGTGTTGTTGCTGGTTGGTGTCATTCTTGAATGCTGTTTTTGTTGTCTATTTGTTGATGCAAAATTGATTGTAAAGCGCGTTGGGCTCATCTGAGGTAAAGTGCTATATACATGTACAATTATTATTAATTATTATTATTATTCAGGCCAAGTTTGAAGGTTCTAGACCAATTAGGTACGCCACAGTTGCAAAAAGATCATCCCTACCCCCAAAACTGGAATATCGCTCAGAATCCTTAAAAACGTCTGTTTGGCAGCACTTGTTCATTTTTGACCTCTTGATTGCTTAGAAATCATGTCTTGTATTAAAACCTTCTATTACATACACATTTTAACACAATTGCAGATGACTGAGGGGTGCAGATCTAAGAAGTTATGGCGTCACGAAAGCGAAAACACACAGAAACACACACGCATGGACTATTCTTGCAGGTTAGTGCCTGAAGAACTGAAACAAGAGCATGGCTATCACAGAGACTGCTATCAGAGATTCACAAGTAACTGTGGACGCTTACAATGCACTAGTACCACAAGTGACACTTCCCAGCCTAGCCCTTGTTCTGCAACATCTGAAAATGTCATCTTCAGGCCTGATTGTATTTTCTTTGCAAGAAAATAAACCAGAAAGGTCTTTGGACCACAGAATCCATAACAATTTGTTAAGAGAGATGAATAAAAATCTATACTTGAAGTTGCAGAACAAAAGAAAGATGAAAACCTCTTACACAGGATCAGAGGCTTTGATTTATTTGCTTGTGAAGCAAAGTATCCTCCTTGGTCTGTATATATGCCGTGAGAGCCAGACGCTCTAGACATTCCACCATTGTCTTGTGACAATGGAGTGCTCTGTCATAGTGTTTGCCAGATAAAACACCATGTAGGGAACCTGAAGAGATCAGTCCAGCCTCCAACAGAATGTCTGAAAGGCCAGAACCATCCATCTTCTTGCCTACCATTTTCAGGTAAGCACAAATCAAGTGAAAAGTACCAATCAGAATGATGTGGTCTTTGAAGTGCTGTGGCTGACTCCAGATGATGGGGTATGCTTTCATACACAACCCAAGGTCAAAAGTGTTTATGACGTATTGCTGCCCAACATCATGAGTAGCCATCTCTGCCTGTTTGATACATTCTTGAACAGTTCTGTAATCAGTGATGGGATGATAGATCACAGCATAATAGTCTATTGTTGTCTTTCTTTGTGGTCTATTGCCTGTGAGAGAGATGAACCCTGACCATCAAGATTCCGCAGTCGATCAAGAATCCAAATGATGTTGATATTTCTGGGTTGTGACTGTGCATCAATGCCACCAGGAACTGACTTTTGATTTGTTGGAAGAACTGGACTTTTCCTGTTGTTGACATAACACTCAGGGAATTCTTACATGACACACCTCTAGAGTCTGAGCACCAGTTCTTGGAACATATGGCATTTGGATTGTACTTCCTCCAGGCTGCTCTCCCTGTATGTCTTGCAGCATTATCCCATGGGCAGTGTGGATTGATCCTTGTCCTTCTAGGACATTCAGTAACTGATCAAAATTGTCGATTTCCGCGTGGAACACTGTAGGTGCAGATGGGTTGAGAATGATCTGTGTTGAGAGAAGACTTGACGACTGTTGCAGAGATTGTGTGCTATGGCCGTTTCTAGTTCTGAACTGAACTGACAGTTCTCCGAATGACCACGTCTGTTCAGCAGGGTGGTGAGTGGGTTGCTTTGGAAGAGATGTCTCAGTGCCACGCAAATGAGGACATGTTTGGGCAGCTTCCACTCTCCCTTTGTGAGTGCTCTGCAAATATCCTGTCCTATTGCACTTGCAAGTCTACTGACTGTCGCTGTTTGATTGTCTTTGTCAGCCAACAGGTAATTCCAAAACCTTTTCAGGTCACCAGACTGTTGCAGAAACTCGTCGGTTGGTGGCCATGGCAAGCTTTCTGCTTTTTGAAAGGACTGAACAATTGTGTTTCTGAGCTGGACAGCAACACCTGTTAACCTGTCAGCGGTTGCCAAGCGAAATGCATGAGCAACAGCCTTTGAAGTGTCCATACCAGTACTGAAAACAAGATACTGCATGTTACTTACAGCAAACGACAGTTTTTCTCTGTAATGGTTATTTTTTTCAAGTTTTGCTTTTAGATTTGCACTTCTGTACTTAGAGTTTGGGTACTTCGTCTTGGCCAAAGCTGAGACGTACGTGTCACGCAAGTCTGTGAGTTTCATTGCTTCTTCCTTCTGGATAATGTTCTCTTCTATAACCTCACAGACTTTCTGAAAGGCTGCCATGTGAGTCTCTTCAAGCTCCTCCTGATCTCTCTTTGCTGCTTCATTTCTGCTCTGCCAATAAGAAGGTTTCTGCAAATACTGCTTGGTACAGCTTCTGTGATACTTTGCTTCACAAGCAAATCAATCAAAAACTCTGATCCTGCGTAAGAGGTTTTCATCTTTCTGTTGTTCTGCAACTTCAAGCACAGATTTCTACCCATCTCTCTCA
Source organism: Phymorhynchus buccinoides (assembly GCA_017654935.2). NCBI lineage: Eukaryota > Metazoa > Mollusca > Gastropoda > Neogastropoda > Raphitomidae > Phymorhynchus > Phymorhynchus buccinoides. The sequence continues at coordinate 8,639 of JAGGCT020002677.1, read as the reverse complement.
AACATTGTTGTGGATTCTGTGGTCCAAAGACCTTTCTGGTTTATTTTCTTGCAACCTGTCTTATTACAGAAAATACAATCAGGTAGAACAAGGTCTAGGCTGGGAAGTGTCACTTGTGGTACTAGTACATTGCAAGCGTCCAAGGTTACCTGTGAATCTCTGATAGCAGTCTCTGTGATAGCCATGCTCTTGTTTCAGTTCTTCAGGCACTAACCCGCAATAATATTCCATGTGATAGTCAGAATCAGGAGGTTCCAAGAGTCTACGTTTACAGATGCCCTTGAGCTTTGTAAGTTTGTTTTCAGGTTCTTTTAATTCAGACATGTATGCAAACGTGTCAGATTTTGAATCCTGGAAGTGAATCACACAAACTCGAGGCTTTTCCTGTTCAGATGAGGTGGTGGCACCACTTGTTCTGCCTCTGACAATAATTCAACCTGTCTGTCTGGCCTTCCGTCTGTCTTCTCTCTTTCTCTTTCCCTTCTGTCCCCAGCCCCTCTATGTATCTATTTTGTCTGTCGGTCTGCTTGTCTGCCTATCTGCCTGTCTACCCCCCCCCCTTTAACTATCTCTGTGTCTTTTTCTTTCTCTCTCCCAATTCTCTATATATCTGTCTGTCTCTCGGTCTCCCTCTCCCTTGTTATGTATTATGTCTCTGTGTCTGTGTTTCACAGTCTCTCTATTTGTCTGCATGTCAATATATGATACTATCTCTCTCTCTCTCTCTCTCTCTCTCTCTCTCTCTCTCTCTCTCTCTCTCTCTCTCTCTCTCTCTCTCTCTCTCTCTCTCTCTCTCTCTCTCTCTCTCTCTCTCTCTCTACTATGCAATTAAACAGACATCTAAAAAGAATACTAACTAAATTCAGATTTGGAATATCAGATTTAAACAAACATTATTTTTATTACAGGGTTCATAAAGAAATTGAGTTATTATGTCCTTATTGTCAAAATGTAATTGAAGATGAAGTTCATTTTGTATTCACCTGTCCATTATATGATGATCTCAGAAGAAAACTTATTCCTGCTAAGTTCATTCGTAATCCCTGTCTGTTTAAGCTTATAATGCTACTCTCCTCTAGCAATGAAAATGTTATAAAATGTTTTGCTATTTTTCTTTATCATGCATTTAAGATCAGAGAGATATATATAAATTAGATGAATGTATTGTTTGAATGTTCATGTTTTCCCCCTTCAAATGTGGCCAAGGCCTTTTGAATAAACCATTCGCATTCGCATTCGCATTCGCACTCTCTCTCTCTCTCTCTCTCTCTCTCTCTCTCTCTCTCTCTCTCTCTCTCTCTCTCTCTCTCTCTCACTCTCTCACTTTCTCTTTTCTCTCTTTCTCTATCTCTCCTCCCCATTTCTCCTCTCTTTTCCCCTCATGTTTTTCATATTTTAAATATGAAAGAAAAATGCTTGTGTTCAAGGGGGGTAAATGAAGATATCAATCTGCGTGTACACAGAAAACCACACGGAAGCAGCTGCACCTGCAGCTGGCACACCAAGAGCTCTTGTTTGCAAAATAATAAAAACGTGGGGATCATGTAGACCCCACTACACGGCCACCACCACCCCATCCCCTCACCACCCTGACACCAGACTTCAGCAGCCAGACATGAGTGATGGAAGGCATTGATTGATTAATTGATACAATTTATGAGGTCCGTTTTCTTCTTTTTCTTCGTTCGCTCAGACAGTTTCCTGTCACATGAGCGTATATGCACCATGCTGCCGTTATGCGCCTAACTAAGAAATAGGCCCAGCTTTATTTTGATATTCACTCATAACTGTTGGATGCAGAGCTGTCAAAAGGAAATAAAATGTTCTATATGAATGCACAGTTTGCGTTATTCTTTTTTTTTCAAATCTTGGGCCTGCTGCACTAATGTTTAATTTAACGAAAAATAGACCCTATGTCATTACTTTGTGCTTTGTCCCCGAACACAACATCGACCAAAGCTGGCTTCATCACAAACATGTCTCCTACCGTGTCTGTGTGTGGGCGCGAGTGTGTTTGTGTGTGCATATGTGTGTTTGTGTGTCTGTCTGTGAATATGTGTGTGCGCGCATTTATTTGATTCTGTGCGGGCGTGTGTGTGTGTGTGTCTCTGTGTCTGTTGGTATGTGTGTGCACGTTTATCTGATTGTCTGTGTGTGTTTGTGTGTGTGTGTGTGTGTGTGTGTGTGTATGTGTGTGTGTGTGTGCGTGTACGTGTGCGTGTGTGTGCGTGCGTGCGTGCGTGCACGCATGTGTGTGTGCGTGTCAATAAGCTTACGTGTGTGCGCGCGTTTATCTGATTGAGTGTGTGTGTATGTCTGCATGATTATATGTATGTGCATGAGTGTGTACGTGTGTGTGCATTCGCGCGCGTGAGAGAGTCGCGCGAGCGTGTGTGAAGCCACAGTACTCGCCAGACTGCTTATCTTGTATGGAAATCAATGACAAAGTGCAAACAAGTTTTTGAAAAAAACTTGATCTGTGTGTGTGTGTGTTTGTGTGTGTGTGTGTGACAATGTATCACGGGCGACCCCTCTTTCTTTATCTACACCGCCCCCCCCCCCCCCCCCCTTTTCTTTACTCGGGCCGCCACTTTAATTACCATTCAACATCAAACCCGACGCCGATTAAGGCACTTATCTCTTTGAAGCCCGTTTTACCTCCCCTTTCAGCTTGTGACACCCACATTGGCGATCTCCCTTTGTTCCCCGTATCTCCTTTCCCGATCACGAGAAGGATTGGAATGACTGGAATATTACACGTGCCAGTGATGTAACCGGCTCGTGATTGTTCTGTACTAGTATGCATATTATAACATCATCTTGTGACTTGTCGACTGCTATGAACCAATGACAGGCTCTCGGGTGTTTGAAATTGGAGGGGAAAATTTGAGTAGTGAGGAAAGTTAGCCTACACATACTCTCTCATAATACCTCCAAAACCTGGCGAAGCAACATTGCAGACTCAACCTCTCTCCCAGCCAGTCCTAATAGCCCAACTAGTGAGTATTATTGACGGCTGGTGATTGAGATTTGTTTTGTTAGATCATATTTTTGATCTAGATCCTATGTTCAATGATGAATAAGGAGTAGATATGTTATTGAAAAGAAGTGGTAAACATTCTGTTCTATTTATGTGCACTGATTATTTGTGTGTGTGTGTTTTTGACTTTGACTCTTTTAGTACCAGAACAGGATTTTATGCCTACTAACCCTTTTGTATATTTTTAGTAGGAAGCCTGTGGGTTGCAATCTACTTTATGATAACATTCCTTTCCAGGTGTTGGATGGAGAGTGATGTTGGCTTGATCATAGACTTTGATCTAGCCAGGTACTGAATAATATCAGTTGATCCCTGTACACCTTTTATGTTTTACTGATCTCAGTTTGTTAACTGAAATTCAGTTTATTTATTAACTAGTGCTATTGTACAAGGGCAGCCTTCTAGCCGGTTGGGATCCACTAATTCCCTGCCGGCTGAAGCCCCTTGTCTCTAAGCCATAGAGATCTACATCCACCTTCTCCTGTGATTATCAGCAGGGCATCGTGGTCAGGACGCTCAATCCCTGACTCACAAGGAAACCAGACGGGAACGCCGCCAAGACGCCCTGCACCCAGAATCCGCGATTGTATAGGGTTTTA
>JAGGCT020002675.1:0-25000 GCA_017654935.2 Phymorhynchus buccinoides | reverse complement strand
TCTGCCTGGGCGTGCGAGACTCTCCTCGGGGTTCGCGATTTCCCTCTCCCGATCTCTGATCAGGATCGAGCGGGGGATTTCGTGACATAGTGAATGATTTATTCACTGCTTAATTTATGTACTGCTCATCTGTCTGTCTTTATCAAGTTAAAAAAAAAGAATGGATGTATGCTAAATTGTAAATTGCATTTATAATGTTTGCTTATGTTTGATTCATTCATTCATTCATTAAAAAAAGTTTGAAAAAAAGAAGAAAAAGAATTACAGTTTGGAATATCAGTTGCCCTGTACACACAACAAAAAAACTGGTCCACGTGACTACGGACACGTGAAGCACGGAGCGAGCGCCCACTGACCTGGCTCTGCGGCAGAAGGAGGATGTCGGTGAAGAAGGCAGGAGCCACAGTGAAGGCGAAGAAGGTGAGCCAGTCCCCAGCGATCTGCAGCAGAGCCACGGCGTACAGAGGACCACTACGGAACATGGCCTTCAAGGGAATCTGACCACAAAATGGACCCGTCACCACAACAGGAGTCGCTGTTGGCAATTTTAGGTGGAAGGGGGTCAAATCATTCATTTTCAGACTTTGACTTATTGCTAATTAATAAAATGATATGTCTTCCTCTACCTCACACAGACGTATGAAATTGTTATTAAAAAAAATAAAAAAAATTGTTATGAGGACAAGAAGGAAAGTGGCCCTTCGTTTGCCCCATTGTTCCTATTGCAATCGTATCCCCCCCCCCCCCCCTCTTTTTGCTTTAAGGAATTGCTTATGGTGCTTTTGCTGGTAGCATTGTGTTTAAATCATATGCTAATATTCTTGTTTGGAAATGTGCAGTGCTTATGCATAGTATTTGTGTGTGTGTGCGTGTATGTGTGTGTGTGTGTGTGTGTGTGTGTGTGTGTGTGTGTGTGTGTGTGTGTGTGTGTGCGTGCGCGTGCGTGCGTGTGTGCGTGCGTGCGTGTGCGTGCGTGTATGTGTGTGTGTGTGTGTGTGTGTGTGTGTGTGTGTGAGCTTCTTTCACAAGCAACATTTTCTAACTTTTTGTACGCATTTATTTCTTTAGAGTTAACATTTACTCGGTATCTTTCTCTCAACTTTGCCATGAATATTGCCTTACTCCCTTGATATCTTTCAGTCTTCCTTTTATATCTGAATTTCAACTCAGTCTTCTCTTTCTATTTTGAACTCTTACTTTTTGCTTGCTGTCTGTCAGTCTTTGTTTTTACATCGAAAACGTATGTAGCCATGCGAAACGTCTGGTTATTGACTTTCATTAAAGGACCACATACTACCTGAACGCCTTGTGCCTTTTATGTCTACAAAAATACACCTTTCCGCCTTGAAAGCATTGGGGATTTTTTGGTTTGTTTTTAAACATCTGTTTGATTTCTCATGTCGACGATTCTTTGAGCTTACGATTTCAAATCAGTATAACTTTGCAACACATAGTACGGTTTCCAACATGCTTGGTTTGTTGGAAAGCCCTTTCAGTGGTGCGAAATAATGATTTGTTAGTAACTTGACAAAAATGAACCTTGGTACATTACTATTCATTTTGTGGTGACGAATCACTTAATATCAGTGGGAGAAAACTCAATGGAGTGTTGAGTCTGTCTGTCATTCTGTCCCTCTGTCTGCCTGTCTGCCTGTCTGTCTGTTCGTCTGTCCCTCTGTCTGCCTGTCTGTCTGCCAGTCTTTCTGTGTAGTGTGACAACCTTTCCGTGGAAGGTGTTTCCCGCTCTACACTGTAGGATGAAGTCTCTCTCCTCTGGTTTGACCCATCGGGACACAGAGGGATCCTCGTCAGTGAACACCCACCACACCACAGAGAACGTTAAACACAGACCACCTGAAACACAGAGAACGTTAAACACAGACCTCCTGAAACTACAGAGAACGTTAAACACAGACCACCTGAAAAGACAGAGCACGTTAAACACAGACCTCCTGAAAACAGAGAACGTTAAACACAGACCTGAACATACAGAGAACGTTAAACACAGACCACCTGAAACACAGAGAACGTTAAACACAGACCTGAAAATACAGAGAACGTTAAACACAGACCACCTGAAAACAGAGAACGTTAAACACAGACCTGAAAACAGAGAACGTTAAACACAGACCTGAAAATACAGAGAACGTTAAACACAGACCACCTGAAACACAGAGAACGTCAAACACAGACCACCTGAAATACAGAGAACGCTAAACACAGACCACATGAAACACAGAGAACGTTAAACACAGACCACATGAAACACAGAGAACGTTAAACACAGACCACCTGAAGCACAGAGAACGTTAAACACAGACCACCTGAAACACATAGAACGTTAAACACAGACCACCTGAAACACAGAGAACGTTAAACACAGACCACCTGAAACACATAGAACGTTAAACACAGACCACATGAAACACATAGAACGTTAAACACAGACCACCTGAAACACATAGAACGCTAAACACAGACCACATGAAACACAGTGAACGTCAAACACAGACCACCTGAAGCACAGAGAACGTTAAACACAGACCACCTGAAACACATAGAACGCTAAACACAGACCACCTGAAACACAGAGAACGTTAAACACAGACCACCTGAAACACATAGAACGTTAAACACAGACCACCTAAAACACAGAGAACGTTAAACACAGACCTCCTGAAACACAGAGAACGTTAAACACAGATCACCTGAAATACAGAGAACGCTAAACACAGACCTCCTGAAACCCATAGACGACACAGAGAGAGAGAGAGAGAGAGAGAGAGAGAGAGAGAGAGAGAGAGAGAGAGAGAGAGAGAGAGAGAGAGAGAGAGAGAGAGAGAGAGAGAGAGAATTGACAATTTTGACAATTTGATATTTATTGTCAAAGAAATATTACTGGGGGCACAAAGTTACGTAACCAGACTGAAGACTGAAAAAAATATGATTTTAGAAGGATTAATATTTTAGGCAATTCCTAGTCCTTCGAGATACGTAGGCATACAAACTGTTATTGCAAGGCGTCGAAGGCCAAAGGGAGCAAAGTTTGAACAAAACAAAATAACCAAACATCTAACCAACTAGATACGCACAGAGAGATACATCTTCAAGTTGGACAGAAATTGGAAAGGAAGGAAACAAAGGACAGACAAGCTACAAGAACATGCAAGTTGTTGAACACATTTAAAAAACACAAAGATCGTACACATAGGAACATTCATTAACATTTGAATACAAGACAAGAAATGAGCACAAATTTAAAGGAAATAGGGAAAAATAAGAAGAAAGAGAGAGACATTTGACACTTGATAATTCTAATGCTCAAGACTTTTGTCCATAGCATGGAGTGATTTCCCTGATTAGTGTTGTAAGCAAAATATTCATATTCATCCTCCTCAATAAACGGTTGTCCTTATGGATAGATGAAAACCAGAACATTGTAGAGGAGCAAGCAGGATTCCGCTCCGGGTACTCAACCGTGGATCACATGTTCACGTTAGTTAGCATTCATCGACTACCGCAAGGCATTCGATACAGTTACCATAAATTGTTTATGGGCCTTTCTACAGTCAAAAGGGTTATCCTATAAGGTTTATATTTTTTTTATTATTATTTTTCACGTTAACACGTAAAGACGTCCCTTGTTGTCAAGCTTACTGCATGCGACGATGTTTTGTCTGGGTGTTTTTTTTTTCAAAAGCTGTACTTGTTTCCCCATCTTTCTGTATTTGTTTCATTTTCTTCTTCTTCTTCTTCTTCTTCTTCTTCTTCTTCTTCTTTTACTTATTTATTTGAGTGTTTTCTTTCTCTGTCTTCCTTTCTTTATGACGATTTGAGTAAAATCATTCAATACGCCTTGTATGTTTGTTTAATCCTTTCAGCTGTTTGTTAATAATGTCAGTTTCTACTTTAACCCTTGTGTTCTTGTTTATTTCGCTTGACGATCTTAGAAACTGATTTAGCTTGTTTAAATTTATTCATGTTAAGCATGACAGTAGTTGTGTGTTGTATTTACCAGCTGCCTTAATTATGTACATTACAATGGTAAAAGTAGGCACATCATAAGCTTCAAACTTGTTGATGCCGTTATCCATATTTGTATAAATTAGTGTGTGTTGTTGGTGGATACAAACCTATTTAAGCCAAAAGGATTATCCAAAAAGATGCTAAAAATAACTAAAAGTATGTATGGGAAGTTCTCTGTTGCGTATGGTCAGGAGGAAATTACACAGACTTTTTCGAATGCCCCACAGGTGTTAAACAATGCTGTATTTTGAGCCCCGAAATATATTTTTTTATTGAACGTTTTTTTCACATTATTTCACAAGGAAAAAAAAAAGCAAATAAAAGGCAAAAATCAAATAAATACGCAAAGAAGACAAACAAACAGACCAAGACGACAAACACATTTACACACAACTATGCCGTGGAAGTCATTCAAACATGTTATCACAAAATCTTGAGATAACAGTTTATCTAATCACTATGTGGAGTAAATAAAACAAAGAGCTCAGCATTGCAAATTGTGAGTTCCAAGCTTTGGACAACAAGTATTAATCATCATATTCAAAATGTTTTCAAATTACATGATCTTATATCCAACAATATCAGTAACAACAAACAAAAACATTACACCCAGACCCTGTTATGACTCCATCTTATTTGTCTCTAAGAGGCATCATTGCACATTGCACTTTACACATTGCACTTTGTTTTCCATTATTCCAGGAGCCTGATTTCATAGTCAACATAGACATATTAGTTACCTAAGCTTATATGCATAAACCGAAAGTACATAATTATATATAAGGCTAATCATTACTAGGTATGTTATTGGTAAAAACAATGATAATATCAATTTATATCATTGGATAGTGCAGCAAAATCATTATACAATATTTTTGTTTCGTGAGGTATATTCTTCTATTTTGTATCTGTATTTCAGTGTTTTTTAAAGTAGATTTTTAACACATATATATCAATGTTTAGCTTACAGTGGTATATGTATTCTTTTGCCAACAGCAACATAAAATAAAAGATATGATCGATTTGTATATTTTGTATCAACTCCAACAATTGCAAGTGCTTCTGAAATACGTAGATTAAATACATTTTGGCATTTATTATTCAATGCATCAGACAATTGAGACCAAAAACGTTGAATAATGTGACATTTACAAAACATATGGTGGATGACAGCTTTTTTTTTTTTTTTGTATTCCTTTTTTTTGGCATTTTACAAGTCAAATAGTCACAACACGTAACAAAACATTAACGCACGCACACACACTTACACACACACACACACACACACACACACACACACACACACACACACACACACACACACACACACACATATTATTATACCTGTGGTCATATCAACAACAATTCAAATTTTACGTCACTTTCAACCAGAAAGTACAGTCGTACATTCGAATTAATGCAAAAGAGATAAATATGGATGCCATCGTATGAAAAAAACTTCTTGTGACATTTCAAAACCAAAAATACATTTTTCAATTTCATATCTCTTTTTTTAAATATGGGATAAATTGTTCACACTGTGGGAGTTTTCCTTCACATCTGCATTTATATATAAAAAAAATTGCCAACAGCAAAATAAGGTCAAACGTACTATCAGATTTAAAGCGATCACCGCATCCAAATAACACTATGCTTTCTGTTAGAAATAAGTTTACATGTTCACATTTCAAATTCACCATGTTTTCAAATGCTTTCCAAAAATTCTTTACATGTGTGCAGGCCCAGAAAATATGTTGAATGTTTTCTTTTTGATTATGACAAAAAGTACATTTATCTGAATCAGTAATGTTCATTTTTTGCAAAATCACATTAGTGCCCAAAATTATGTGAACTAATCTACTTTGGAACCATTTTAATTTAACATCTTTTATGGTTTTTATCTTTTTGAATACTAGTTTCCAGCGCACTTCCACTCTGAGTCTTTCTCTCCATTTATTACAACATTTAGGTTCTTGTGCATCTTGAGCAAGAATATCATAGTAATACTTGGCTCCTTTCGGGGCCGAGCAAATAACGTTTTTCAACATATTAACATAATTATCAGCTTTATGTGAAATAACAATTCCAAGCTTTCTTGCATACATTCTGACAGCACTTTTAAGTCCATGGTAAGAAACAAAATCACATAACACACCATATTTCTCCATAAAGGAAGGAAGCGATACAAAATTGCTATTTTCGTCTAATAAATTTCCAACAAAAACCACATCATTCTCAACCCAGCTTTGATGGAAAACACTTTTTCCACCTATCCTAATATGTGGATTGCACAACAAAGGTTCTGAGCAAAATTCATCAACAGTTTTAACATGAAGCGCTTCTCCCAAAACTTTATATGATTTAAATACATCTTTCCAAAAATCGTTGGCATGATCTATGTTAGAAATATCAGATCCTATTTTTTCAATATTATTAAGTTTTGGGCACTGAAGGCATAACAATTCTTTCCATTTATGTTTACTGGAGTACACTTTACGAATCCATGTTAATTTTAGTGCCGTCAGTTGTTTTTTAATATCAGGTATGCCCATGCCTCCAAGTAAACTGTTTTTGATTGATGTTTTTCTATTGATTTTGTCTTTGTTCTTATTCCACACAAATGTGAACACCATATTTTGAATGTCCCTATATATATAGTCTGGAGGGTTAGGCAGTACAATCCACAGGTGTGTAATTTTAGATAGGATGAGAGATTTAAGAATCGCCTCTCTACCGAGCGGTGTAATTTGTCTTTTCATCCAAACTTTATAAAATAATTTAATTTCTAGGAATTTTTCTCGAAAATTCAGATCTACACACTCTTTCAAATCATTTGTTAACCAAATTTCCAAAATCTTAAAACGCTCAGGATTCCATTCCATTTTTAAATGTGGTAAAAATTTAACACGTGAGTTTGGCATACTTCCCAACCATATAGCTTGAGTTTTTTCAGTGTTTAATTTAAGTCCAGATATTTTACTAAATTTGTCGATGGTGCTGAATGAGGCTTCGAAAGATGTTTTGTCCCCTTTCAATATTAATTCAGTGTCATCTGCATACTGAGCTATCTTGTTTTCAGTATCTTCAGTTTTAATACCTTGTATATTTTTGTTTTCTTTAATCATTAATGCTAATATTTCAACACACATTACGAACAAATACGGAGAGATGGGATGACAGCTTTTGTCGTAGTACACAAATTGCATAGATCATTGTCTCTCACGCCCATTTCTTTCATAGTTACATTTGTTCCTAGGCATCTATGTAAAATTCTAAGTTGTAACCATTTCATGTTTAACATCTGCAGTTTTGTTTACATAAAAGAACCTTTCCTTCCAATCATTTTCACAGTTCATTATTTTGTCCCACCGAGTACAACATTTAGGCTTTACTTTGTTTTATATCAGAATATCGTAGTACAGTTTTGATCCTTTGAAAATGGACGTTATTATTTTAAAACAGAGATATATACATATTGTTGCCGATGTTTAATCCTGATTTTTTAACATGTTCTTGTATGGCTCTTTCACATCCAGAGAAAGTCAAAAAGTTCATACTGTTGTTGTATTTTTGCTTGAACTCATTGAACTAAATAAACTGTCCATTATCACGTGCGAAGTTTGCAATATTATATAGATTTTCATTAATCCATTTCTAACCAACGATGTAGCTATTACCTATTTGTATTCGATTGTTATAAAATACTGGTTCTGCTAAAATATCACCAGAATTTTTACAATTTACTTTATAGAAAAATTCCGTATAGGCTTTAAATACCTTTGTCCAGAATATATTTGATTTAGGAAGGGTTGTTACGATTTCTGGTCAATATCTTAATATACGATTAAAAACTGGATAGTTAAACAGACCTATAGATTTCCAGTTATGTTTTGTTCTTTCTAGTTTTTTCATCCATGTGAGTTTCAAAATATTCTGTTTAAAATGACATAGCACTCCTCTTTGACGATGATGTGGCCCTCATATCGCATACAAGTGTAGGACTTCAAAACCAAATTAATATGCTCACAAATGGTTCTTTAGTTTAACGTCATTCCACTAAAAGTGATTCACACAATATTATTATATTGTAGTGTGATGTTGGAATCGTGAGTGTGAGTTGGTGTGTCTGTAAATGAGTGTGTGTAAGTATTAAAGTAATAATTACAAGTGCGTGTGTGTATGCGTATGAGTGTGTGTGTGCGTGCGTCCGTGCGTGTGTGTATGTGTGTATGTGTGTGTGTGTGTGTGTGTGTGTGTGCGTGTGCGTGCGTGTGCGTGTGCGTGCGTGCGTGTGCGTGTGCGTGCGCGCGTGTATATGTGTGTGTGTCAATTATGTGTGTATTTCTGCCTGTCCACCTGCCTGATAGGTAGAAGATGGAGGGCCATCCCAGGAAGGGATTCTGGCACTGAAAAGAAGATAGAACATACGCCGCCACTCCTCCTGCGAAATAGCCTGTAATGAGAGAGAGAGAGAGAGAGAGAGAGAGAGAGAGAGAGAGAGAGAGAGAGAGAGAGAGAGAGAGAGAGAGAGAGAGAGAGAGAGAGAGAGAGAGAGAAAGAGAGAGAGAGAGGGAAAGAGAGAGAGAGAGAGAGAGAGAGAGAGAGAGAGAGAGAGAGAGAGAGAGAGAGAGAGAGAGAGTGAGAGAGAGAGAGGGGGAGAGAGATACACAAACAGAGAGAGATAACGATAGTGATAATAATAATAATGATAGTGCTTTATTTTACAACAGTAAAAGTATTAACTCAGAGTAGCCATTTTTCACACGTGCCGTTAAGACAAACAAACAAATAGATACACAAATTAAAGCGAACTAAAACTACTAAAATAAAAAGTGAGAGAGAGAGAGAGAGAGAGAGAGAGAGAGAGAGAGAGAGAGAGAGAGAGAGAGAGAGAGAGAGAGAGAGACTAAGACAAAGAAACCTTGTTTTTTTATTATTATAATCATAAATAAAATGTTTCCATATTTAGAAACAATCAGATCTTATGTGCATTTACTTCTTCTTCTTTTTTTTTTTAAAGAAGCTGGCCACCATCGCAGAAGAAGAAGAAGAAGAAGAAGAAGAGGAAGAAGAAGAAGAAGAAGAAGAAGAAGAAGAAGAAGAAGAAGAAGAAGAAGAAGAAGAGGAAAACTGTTCATTTTAAAATTAAAATGTTACAGGCGGCAAATGAAAATTAGTCATTTCTATAATGTTCTAAAATTGCGAACTTATACGTGGTTGCAATACACACGGTTTCAACTCCCCCCAACCTTTTTTTTTTAATAACTCTTTTGTTTTCTTTAAAATAATCAACGATAGCAATAATAGGAAGATATGCAAATCGGCCTGATACGCTTCCATTTTCACCTCGTGCTTCGGGATTTGAGAAAAATAAAATGACTTGGGTCTCTAAGGGAAAGAAGCTTGAACATTAAAAGCTCACCTGCTCCGAATATACCGTTCAACAAAGACGATTCCTGTTTGGGATACCATTTGCCGGAGATATCAAAAATTGCCGTGGTAATCAGTGCCTGTATAAAAACAGGAAAAGAAAGGGTGAGTGCTCCGGTCTTTGTATAATTATGTCCCTGTCTCTGTGTGTCCCCGTCTCTATAATATGTCCCCGTCTCCATATGTCCCCGCCTCTATTGCCTCCTGGTCTCTATAATTATGTCCCTGTCTGTATATATCCATGCATCTATAAATTTAGTATGTCCCCGTCTCTATATTGTGTCCCTGTCTCTACATGTCCCCGTCTCAATATGCCCGCGCCTCTATATGCCCCCGTCTGTATGTGTCCCACTATTTGTGTAGGCCTATGAATAACGCGTCTCAATGTGCCCCAGTCTCTATATGTCCCCGTCTCTATGTGTCCCCATCTCTCTAAGTACCCGTCTCTGTGTGATTTCCGTTGTCCCCGTCTCAATGTGTCCCCGCCTCAATGTGTCTCCGTCTCAATATGCCCCCGCTTCTATTATGTCCCCGTCTCTACGTGTCCCTATCTCTCTACGTCCCTGTCTCTATGTGTCCCTATCTCTCTATGTCCGCGTATCTGTGTGTCTCCGTATCTGTATGTCCCCGTCTCTATGTGTCCCCGTCTCTGTATGTCCCCGTCTCAATATGCACCCGCCTCTATTAATATGTCCCCGTCTCTATGTGTCCCTATCTCTCTAAGTCCCCGTCTCTGTGTGTGTCCGTCTCTGCATGTCCCCTATCTATGTGTCCCCGTCTCTATATACACCCGCTTCTATAATTATGTCCCCGTCTCTATAATTGAAAATTATGTTCCCGTCTCTATGAGTCCCCGTCTTTGTATGTCCCCTATCTATGTGTCCCCGTCTCAATATGCCCGCGTCTCAATATGCCCCCGTCCCAGTATGCCCACGTCTCAATATGCCCCCGTCTCAATATGCCCCCGTTTCAATATTCCCCTGTCTCAATATGCCCCCGCCTCTATATGTCCCCGTCTCAATGTGCCCCCGTCTCAATATGCCCAAGCCTCTATGTGTCTCCGCGGATCAGGGTAAGGGTTAGTAATAGTGATGTGATTAGGGGTTTCGGTTACTGTTTGATTTAGGGATAGGGTTAGGGTTAGGCTAAACAGAGAGACGGAGACGGGGACATAGAGAGACGGGGACACATCATGACAACATTGGGGGCATATACAGACGGGATCCCCCGAAGTCGGAATATGTCCGCCCATGTGGCGGGGCCCCTTAAAAGCAGCCATACACGTAATCTTCCCGCCCAAGGCCATGCGAAATGTTCACATGGCACTGGGAGTGCCCCCAGAGCGTTTACGCTGGGGAACGAAAACAACAACAGCAACATAGAGAGACGGGGACACATCATGACAAAATTGGGGACACATATTAGCAACCTCAAACAAATGATTGTAAATTATAGTAACCACACGAACTCTTGTTGCATCTATGCTAAATGTCACTTATATACGCTGTCACAAATTTTTCTATAAATTTGCGACACTGTATCTTTCCAACTTAGCAACAGGAAGTTTGTAGCGTGCGTTCCGTTTTATTGTTATTCGTGTCCTAGATTTGGTTTTGACTTCTTCCCGTGACTAAAGTTTGCTACTTTTTTTTGCTAAGTTTGTGTGTGTGCGTCTGTGAACTGCTCGGGTGTGGGAGATTCAAGCATGTCCGTGCAATCCCCGAATTCTTCCTCCTTTCCGGTTCTCACGTGGAGTTCTCAGGAGCAGTGAACTCTTCACAAATGAAACTGCGCAGTTTAGATTCGGTCATAGGGTCATTCGCCCATAGACTTTTGGAGAGGCCAGCTGTACAAGCGATAAGTTACTTCCTTCGTTGGGGAACTTAGACAGCGTTCCTGTCGAAGCTTGATTCAGTTTAGATTTGTCATCTGTGTGAGGCAAATTTTCTGTCATCTGTGTGAGACAGAAAGGACTGTCTGTGTGACTATAGTCCCGGCCCGACCTGTAGTAAAATTGGCTTTTGTCTCAGACCAAGTACTCCCTTGAAATACCTGTCGCGGCGCAGGCCATACAAAAGGGAGGTTGGATTGAACTCACAAGCTGCTGAGGTAAGAATTTAGTTTTGGCAATTTTGGGTTAGAATTATTGCGAAGTGTGTTACTCGTTATTCTCAGCTGGAGGGTTTACAAACGACAACGTTCGTTCGTAGCCTGTATTTGTTGTAGGAAACTGTTTTTGGAAATTTCAGGATTTCTTTTGCCTTTATTGTTATTTTTCTTTTCTTTTCATGTGTTACCATATTCAGTCTGGAGTCCTAGTTAGTCGCACGCGGTTTATTTGTGTGTTTATAGGTTGTTTTGTGAAACGGTTGTCCTTAAAAGGACGCTGGGAAACGCTTTAGTGTAAGAAATTCATTTCTTAAAGTTGTTTGGTTGTCTGGCTCGGTTTGCTAGTGGAATAAGACTTTATTTTAGACGGCTGGTTGAATGTTGTTCCACCAACTGTTCTATATTGTTCAGGTTATGTTTTGTTGTGGTTTAGTGTGTAATATGCGCTGTGTTGAATTATTTCAATTACTGTTTTCGCGAATTGTTGGTTGGTTAGTCAGTGAAATTTCATTATGCGGAACTATTGTTGTTTTCATTATCATTTGGTCTAGTAATGGGCATATTCAGTATTTGGGGCAAATGATAATTCATTCAGCATTTGTGTTGTGGGTTTGTTGTCATTATCCAGGTTATTTGTATTATGAGGGCCAAGGGTTGTAGTCTCCCTTATTCATCACAATCATCAGTTCTGTGTGTTAGTGATTCAACCTGTTGGCTGGTTTGTTCAGTCAACAAGGGTTTAATATTATGTTGGTTATGTATGTACCCACGCACCTCCTTTACACGTTTGTATTTCTTCTGTGTGAGAGGGCTTATGCTTAAGAGGTCTACCCTCCATTTATGTCTCCATTGGACTTTGATAAATAAGCCCACTCACCTCTTTGCCTGTCTCTCTTCTTTTATTGGACAACACTTTTCCTGCTGCTCTTCTGTGAAAAAATAACAACACTCGGCCAATAACTGTGTACTGATCCCATGGCCCGTATGGGCAGCTTGTTGTTTCCTTTGGCTTCGTTCCCCGAGGTGACCTGAGACGCGGGGTGGAATGACTGGTGGACGGCAGCGGGACTGGGGGAACTGGTCGTCGCAGCCAATGGCCCTACTGCCTTTCCTGTACGTCGTTTCCCTTCCCACCGTGGGACTCCGTTTTCCTCGCCCAGGATGGCATGGACAGTGGAGATGCTGAGTTGAGTTGAAACATTTTGGTGTGTTGTCCATCTTGTCTTTTCTCTTCTGAATAGTTGAGCCAAGGAAAGAAATGTATACGTTGCAATCAACATATGGAAGGGCTGTGATTTTGCTTTATTTCTTTGTTTTTAATGAACAAGGACATTGTGTGCATGTTTTTGTTTGTTTGCTGGTTAAAAATGTTTTGAATGTAATTTCCTAAGATTATATTTGTGAAATGTTATAACTCTTTGGGTGATCTTGAGCGTGATTCCTGAGCTGTCCTTGCTGTGCAGAAATACACCCTAGACAATTTGACAGTTTGGGGGCCTGTCCGGGAGCAAGCCCGTGGAGCTTTCTCAGTATTCTGGGAGGTTCCACAAGCGGCGAGAGATAGACAGGGATCGTGCTTGAGATTTTTCTTTGTATTTTGAGTGGGTGGTAGGTGCGTTTTGGGGAAAGTCCTCTTCTTCGGCTGTTCAAACCAGTGTTCTATATAGTGGACCTTTGAATTGTTTTGGGTTATTTTATACCCAGTTATCTTTCACCCCTCCCTTTATTTATTGGTTTTTATTATTATAAGTAGTTAAGTAATTTATTGTGTTTAGGTTGTTGTTTTTGAGTTTTAAAGGGTTGCATTTGGTCTGGTATATTAAGTTTTCCGACTTTTAATCAGTTTTGCTTCCATTGCTCAATACTATCTCTGTGCGGTGTGTACGAATATGGTGTTTAGCCGTTGGGTTTAGTTTCGCTGTTCGAATGGTTCTTATCTGTTCCTGTTTGCGCGTTACATACTTATTTGGCAATTGTCACATTGTGAAAACAGATTTGGTTTAGATCTTTGTTTTGACTCACTGGTTTATCCATGCAATTATGGCTGCCGCTTCCCCTCCGGTTACTAGGGGCTCAAAGAGGGAGGCGAGGTCTGTTGAAGCCCCTTCAGTGACGGTTTCAACCGCTAACGCCACTGTTGGGAATGCACTCCCTGCTGTGACTCCGACTTCTGAAAGAGTTCGCGGATTCATTCGAGGCATGTTGAAGGATACCCAGTCATCTACTCCCGTTGCTTCACCCCTTGCAGATCGAAGTTCCCAGCAATCTTCCTCAGGCTCAGATGTGATGGCGATATTGATGTACCTAGAGAAGAAGGAGGAAAGGGAAAGAGAAGAGCGTGAGAGGATTAGGAAGGAAGAGAGGGAGGAACGAGAGAGGAAGGAGGAAAGGGAGAAGGCAGAACGAAGGAGGAAGGAAAAGAAAGAAAAGGAAGAACGGGAGCAGAGGGAAAGAAGAGAGGAAGAGCTTAGGTATGCAGAGAACGAACGTTGGGAGGAGATTATTGCTGGACTTCAACAAACACACAAGACCGATGAGGCGAGACCCCGTATCCCATACCCCAACCTGAAGTTGCCGGAGTTTCATCCCAATGAAGACATTGAAGATTTCTTAACCCACTTCGATGCCGTAGCTTTGAAGTATCAGATGCCTGATGAGGATAGGGCGCTCTACCTTATGGGTACTTTGACAGGGAAGGCTCGTGAGGCATTCAATGACCTCCCTGAAAAGAGTACATATGCTGATATGAAACAGGCATTGCTGCAGAGGTACCGGATTAGTAGCGAGTCTTGCCGTCGCAGGTTTCGTGAAATTCACAAGCAACCGGATGAAACATTTGTACAGTATGGACAGAGAATGGGGAGAGGTCTAGATCAGTGGATCAAAATGTCTGGGTTGGACTTGCGAGAGCTCATTCTGTTGGAACAACTTTTTCATAATTCAACAGACGAACTAGTCGAAAGAGTCAGCGAGGCAGAGCCTAGGTCTTTCCAGGAGGCAATCAGGGCAGCCGAACGCTTTGCTGAAGCCAGGAGAACTTGTCGCACAACTCACTCCTTTAAGAACACCGTACTTGGTCCACGAGTACAGAAGGAAAAAGAACTAGAGAGGGTACGAGAAACCCCACCTCTTATGGACGCCCAGGTATCACAGAATATGCCATCAGGGAGAACTGACAACCTTTCAGCTTCTGCTCAGAGTTCACCAGGGAACCAAGCTTCTAGGGTCAACACTACTACACCTTCGAATCTAAGCAATCGTGTTTGCTTTACTTGTCGTGGTGTAGGACACATGGCCAAGGATTGCCCTTCAGTCAAAGTGAAGAAAGCAACAGTGCAACGGTTGAGTGCGGTATGTGAACAGTCTGTCTGCCCGATGTTCCTGTCCATGGTGGGTGAGCAGATAGTGGAGACTGTGAGGGATTCTGGTGCTACTACCGTCTTCTGCGATCAGAAGTTGGTACCAGAGGACGCGCCGCGGGGTTCACCATGTGAAGTTTTTACGGCCGAGGGATCGAGACCAGTTCACAGAGAAACGGCTTTGATTGATCTGTCGACCCCTTACTTCAAAGGGAAAGTTTGGGCCGTGCTACTTAAGGATGCCATAAACCCCCTTTTACTGGGGAATTTGGTTACATTCGAGGATGGACAACAGGCTCAGTTGTCAACGGATTTGCCTCGTGAGATAGTGGGAGCTGTTGCTACTAGATCCTCGACGAAGAAGCAGGTGCTGCAACCAACTCTGCGACCCGTGGGAGAAGAGTTGGCTTCTCATGTCAGCCGTGAGGGATTGGTAGAGCTTCAGCATCAGGACGTTACTTTAGCAGGACCGAGGGAAGCAATAGGAAAGAAAACAGGGAATAGGGTGGCCAGATATGAAGAGCAAGATCAGGTGCTGTACCGCATCTTCCACAAAGGGAAGAACTTTGCCAGGCAGGTGGTTGTACCTAGGAAGTTACGTCCGTTTGTTTTGGAAACCGGGCATAGCACCCCTCTGGCAGGACATTTGGGCACTAAGAAGACCCTCAGCAGGATACTTCAGTCATTCTTCTGGCCTGGAATTAACTCGGACGTTCGCAAATACTGTCAGTCCTGTGAAATCTGTCAGAAGACCACACCCAAGGGGAAGAATCCCCGTGTTCCACTGGGAACAGTCCCTGTGGTCGGTGTTCCCTTCGACAAAGTGGGAGTAGACTTGATAGGCCCGATCAAACCGGCGAGCAGGAGAGGCAACAGGTACATCCTTGTTATGGTTGACTATGCTACCCGTTACCCAGAAGCTGTCCCATTGCGTGCTACCGATGCGGTGACTGTCGCAGATGCTCTCTGGCAAATGTGGACTCGAGTAGGAATCCCTAAGAGTGTTCTCACTGATAATGGGACCCAGTTCACATCCGGTTACATGAAAGAAGTCTTTGACTCTCTCCGTATCAAAGGGATGGTTACGTCGCCATACCACGCACAAGCAAATGGGCTAGTGGACAGGTTCAGTGGAACCTTGAAACAGCTGCTAAAGCGGCTATGTCTAGAACGCACAAAAGAGTGGGACGACTTTGTGGCTGCAGTTCTGTTTGCTTACCGAGAGGTGCCTCAGGGATCTAACAAGTTCTCACCATTTGAACTTCTGTACGGCAGAACTGTCAGAGGGCCCATGTCTGTCTTGCAAGAGCTATGGACTGGAGACAAGGAGCGACCAGAGGCTCTTTCAGAAGCAGCTTATGTCTTCGAGCTCCGCAACAAAGTTGCTGATACTTGCAAGCTGGCCCAGCAGCACCTTCTGAGTTCAGCGAGTCGCTACAAGCGGTATTACGACCGGAAAAGTAGAGAGAGAAGTTTTGAGGTTGGTGAAGAAGTGTTGTTGCTCAGACCAGAGAGACACAATAAGCTACAAATGGCTTGGCGTGGCCCATACAAGGTCTCTGAGAAAGTGGGGGATCGTGAATACAGGGTTGTGATTGGAGGAAGGCCGCGACTCTATCACATCAATCTTCTGAAACCGTTCATCAAGAGAGAGGCAACCCATGATGAAGCTGTAAGGTCTGAAAGATGTGCTGCAATGTCTGCCCAGTTGTCATTGAGGAGTGTACCAATGGTGAGGAAGAGGTCTTAGTAGACATTCCAACATTTTCTTTGGTTGTCTCAGAAACGCGGAAGGATGTTAATATTTGTCTGGATCTCCCCATGGCCCATCAAGTCCAGGTTCCGAAGTATCCCAGGGAAGGGAAATGTAGGTGCTGACTACTGAAGTCAGAGCCCAGTTGAGTAAGAGTGAGTCGTCAACAATTCGTCGATCTTCGGACATGGTGTCTGGTTTTCTCCCAAAACCAGACATATTTAGGGGGGAGGTTTGTCACAAATTTTTCTATAAATTTGCGACACTGTATCTTTCCAACTTAGCAACAGGAAGTTTGTAGCGTGCGTTCCGTTTTATTGTTATTCGTGTCCTAGATTTGGTTTTGACTTCTTCCCGTGACTAAAGTTTGCTACTTTTTTTTGCTAAGTTTGTGTGTGTGCGTCTGTGAACTGCTCGGGTGTGGGAGATTCAAGCATGTCCGTGCAATCCCCGAATTCTTCCTCCTTTCCGGTTCTCACGTGGAGTTCTCAGGAGCAGTGAACTCTTCACAAATGAAACTGCGCAGTTTAGATTCGGTCATAGGGTCATTCGCCCATAGACTTTTGGAGAGGCCAGCTGTACAAGCGATAAGTTACTTCCTTCGTTGGGGAACTTAGACAGCGTTCCTGTCGAAGCTTGATTCAGTTTAGATTTGTCATCTGTGTGAGGCAAATTTTCTGTCATCTGTGTGAGACAGAAAGGACTGTCTGTGTGACTATAGTCCCGGCCCGACCTGTAGTAAAATTGGCTTTTGTCTCAGACCAAGTACTCCCTTGAAATACCTGTCGCGGCGCAGGCCATACAAAAGGGAGGTTGGATTGAACTCACAAGCTGCTGAGGTAAGAATTTAGTTTTGGCAATTTTGGGTTAGAATTATTGCGAAGTGTGTTACTCGTTATTCTCAGCTGGAGGGTTTACAAACGACAACGTTCGTTCGTAGCCTGTATTTGTTGTAGGAAACTGTTTTTGGAAATTTCAGGATTTCTTTTGCCTTTATTGTTATTTTTCTTTTCTTTTCATGTGTTACCATATTCAGTCTGGAGTCCTAGTTAGTCGCACGCGGTTTATTTGTGTGTTTATAGGTTGTTTTGTGAAACGGTTGTCCTTAAAAGGACGCTGGGAAACGCTTTAGTGTAAGAAATTCATTTCTTAAAGTTGTTTGGTTGTCTGGCTCGGTTTGCTAGTGGAATAAGACTTTATTTTAGACGGCTGGTTGAATGTTGTTCCACCAACTGTTCTATATTGTTCAGGTTATGTTATTTTTGTTGTGGTTTAGTGTGTAATATGCGCTGTGTTGAATTATTTCAATTACTGTTTTCGCGAATTGTTGGTTGGTTAGTCAGTGAAATATTATGCGGAGCTATTGTTGTTTTCATTATCATTTGGTCTAGTAATGGGCATATTCAGTATTTGGGGCAAATGATAATTCATTCAGCATTTGTGTTGTGGGTTTGTTGTCATTATCCAGGTTATTTGTATTATGAGGGCCAAGGGTTGTAGTCTCCCTTATTCATCACAATCATCAGTTCTGTGTGTTAGTGATTCAACCTGTTGGCTGGTTTGTTCAGTCAACAAGGGTTTAATATTATGTTGGTTATGTATGTACCCACGCACCTCCTTTACACGTTTGTATTTCTTCTGTGTGAGAGGGCTTATGCTTAAGAGGTCTACCCTCCATTTATGTCCCCATTGGACTTTGATAAATAAGCCCACTCACCTCTTTGCCTGTCTCTCTTCTTTTATTGGACAACACTTTTCCTGCTGCTCTTCTGTGAAAAAATAACAACACTCGGCCAATAACTGTGTACTGATCCCATGGCCCGTATGGGCAGCTTGTTGTTTCCTTTGGCTTCGTTCCCCGAGGTGACCTGAGACGCGGGGTGGAATGACTGGTGGACGGCAGCGGGACTGGGGGAACTGGTCGTCGCAGCCAATGGCCCTACTGCCTTTCCTGTATGTCGTTTCCCCTTCCCACCGTGGGACTCCGTTTTCCTCGCCCAGGATGGCATGGACAGTGGAGATGCTGAGTTGAGTTGAAACATTTTGGTGTGTTGTCCATCTTGTCTTTTCTCTTCTGAATAGTTGAGCCAAGGAAAGAAATGTATACGTTGCAATCAACATATGGAAGGGCTGTGATTTTGCTTTATTTCTTTGTTTTTAATGAACAAGGACATTAATGTAATTTCCTAAGATTATATTTGTGAAATGTTATAACTCTTTGGGTGATCTTGAGCGTGATTCCTGAGCTGTCCTTGCTGTGCAGAAATACACCCTAGACAATTTGACAGTTTGGGGGCCTGTCCGGGAGCAAGCCCGTGGAGCTTTCTCAGTATTCTGGGAGGTTCCACAAGCGGCGAGAGATAGACAGGGATCGTGCTTGAGATTTTTCTTTGTATTTTGAGTGGGTGGTAGGTGCGTTTTGGGGAAAGTCCTCTTCTTCGGCTGTTCAAACCAGTGTTCTATATAGTGGACCTTTGAATTGTTTTGGGTTATTTTATACCCAGTTATCTTTCACCCCTCCCTTTATTTATTGGTTTTTATTATTATAAGTAGTTAAGTAATTTATTGTGTTTAGGTTGTTGTTTTTGAGTTTTAAAGGGTTGCATTTGGTCTGGTATATTAAGTTTTCCGACTTTTAATCAGTTTTGCTTCCATTGCTCAATACTATCTCTGTGCGGTGTGTACGAATATGGTGTTTAGCCGTTGGGTTTAGTTTCGCTGTTCGAATGGTTCTTATCTGTTCCTGTTTGCGCGTTACATACTTATTTGGCAATTGTCACATTGTGAAAACAGATTTGGTTTAGATCTTTGTTTTGACTCACTGGTTTATCCATGCAATTATGGCTGCCGCTTCCCCTCCGGTTACTAGGGGCTCAAAGAGGGAGGCGAGGTCTGTTGAAGCCCCTTCAGTGACGGTTTCAACCGCTAACGCCACTGTTGGGAATGCACTCCCTGCTGTGACTCCGACTTCTGAAAGAGTTCGCGGATTCATTCGAGGCATGTTGAAGGATACCCAGTCATCTACTCCCGTTGCTTCACCCCTTGCAGATCGAAGTTCCCAGCAATCTTCCTCAGGCTCAGATGTGATGGCGATATTGATGTACCTAGAGAAGAAGGAGGAAAGGGAAAGAGAAGAGCGTGAGAGGATTAGGAAGGAAGAGAGGGAGGAACGAGAGAGGAAGGAGGAAAGGGAGAAGGCAGAACGAAGGAGGAAGGAAAAGAAAGAAAAGGAAGAACGGGAGCAGAGGGAAAGAAGAGAGGAAGAGCTTAGGTATGCAGAGAACGAACGTTGGGAGGAGATTATTGCTGGACTTCAACAAACACACAAGACCGATGAGGCGAGACCCCGTATCCCATACCCCAACCTGAAGTTGCCGGAGTTTCATCCCAATGAAGACATTGAAGATTTCTTAACCCACTTCGATGCCGTAGCTTTGAAGTATCAGATGCCTGATGAGGATAGGGCGCTCTACCTTATGGGTACTTTGACAGGGAAGGCTCATGAGGCATTCAATGACCTCCCTGAAAAGAGTACATATGCTGATATGAAACAGGCATTGCTGCAGAGGTACCGGATTAGTAGCGAGTCTTGCCGTCGCAGGTTTCGTGAAATTCACAAGCAACCGGATGAAACATTTGTACAGTATGGACAGAGAATGGGGAGAGGTCTAGATCAGTGGATCAAAATGTCTGGGTGGGACTTGCGAGAGCTCATTCTGTTGGAACAACTTTTTCATAATTCAACAGACGAACTAGTCGAAAGAGTCAGCGAGGCAGAGCCTAGGTCTTTCCAGGAGGCAATCAGGGCAGCCGAACGCTTTGCTGAAGCCAGGAGAACTTGTCGCACAACTCACTCCTTTAAGAACACCGTACTTGGTCCACGAGTACAGAAGGAAAAAGAACTAGAGAGGGTACGAGAAACCCCACCTCTTATGGACGCCCAGGTATCACAGAATATGCCATCAGGGAGAACTGACAACCTTTCAGCTTCTGCTCAGAGTTCACCAGGGAACCAAGCTTCTAGGGTCAACACTACTACACCTTCGAATCTAAGCAATCGTGTTTGCTTTACTTGTCGTGGTGTAGGACACATGGCCAAGGATTGCCCTTCAGTCAAAGTGAAGAAAGCAACAGTGCAACGGTTGAGTGCGGTATGTGAACAGTCTGTCTGCCCGATGTTCCTGTCCATGGTGGGTGAGCAGATAGTGGAGACTGTGAGGGATTCTGGTGCTACTACCGTCTTCTGCGATCAGAAGTTGGTACCAGAGGACGCGCCGCGGGGTTCACCATGTGAAGTTTTTACGGCCGAGGGATCGAGACCAGTTCACAGAGAAACGGCTTTGATTGATCTGTCGACCCCTTACTTCAAAGGGAAAGTTTGGGCCGTGCTACTTAAGGATGCCATAAACCCCCTTTTACTGGGGAATTTGGTTACATTCGAGGATGGACAACAGGCTCAGTTGTCAACGGATTTGCCTCGTGAGATAGTGGGAGCTGTTGCTACTAGATCCTCGACGAAGAAGCAGGTGCTGCAACCAACTCTGCGACCCGTGGGAGAAGAGTTGGCTTCTCATGTCAGCCGTGAGGGATTGGTAGAGCTTCAGCATCAGGACGTTACTTTAGCAGGACCGAGGGAAGCAATAGGAAAGAAAACAGGGAATAGGGTGGCCAGATATGAAGAGCAAGATCAGGTGCTGTACCGCATCTTCCACAAAGGGAAGAACTTTGCCAGGCAGGTGGTTGTACCTAGGAAGTTACGTCCGTTTGTTTTGGAAACCGGGCATAGCACCCCTCTGGCAGGACATTTGGGCACTAAGAAGACCCTCAGCAGGATACTTCAGTCATTCTTCTGGCCTGGAATTAACTCGGACGTTCGCAAATACTGTCAGTCCTGTGAAATCTGTCAGAAGACCACACCCAAGGGGAAGAATCCCCGTGTTCCACTGGGAACAGTCCCTGTGGTCGGTGTTCCCTTCGACAAAGTGGGAGTAGACTTGATAGGCCCGATCAAACCGGCGAGCAGGAGAGGCAACAGGTACATCCTTGTTATGGTTGACTATGCTACCCGTTACCCAGAAGCTGTCCCATTGCGTGCTACCGATGCGGTGACTGTCGCAGATGCTCTCTGGCAAATGTGGACTCGAGTAGGAATCCCTAAGAGTGTTCTCACTGATAATGGGACCCAGTTCACATCCGGTTACATGAAAGAAGTCTTTGACTCTCTCCGTATCAAAGGGATGGTTACGTCGCCATACCACGCACAAGCAAATGGGCTAGTGGACAGGTTCAGTGGAACCTTGAAACAGCTGCTAAAGCGGCTATGTCTAGAACGCACAAAAGAGTGGGACGACTTTGTGGCTGCAGTTCTGTTTGCTTACCGAGAGGTGCCTCAGGGATCTAACAAGTTCTCACCATTTGAACTTCTGTACGGCAGAACTGTCAGAGGGCCCATGTCTGTCTTGCAAGAGCTATGGACTGGAGACAAGGAGCGACCAGAGGCTCTTTCAGAAGCAGCTTATGTCTTCGAGCTCCGCAACAAAGTTGCTGATACTTGCAAGCTGGCCCAGCAGCACCTTCTGAGTTCAGCGAGTCGCTACAAGCGGTATTACGACCGGAAAAGTAGAGAGAGAAGTTTTGAGGTTGGTGAAGAAGTGTTGTTGCTCAGACCAGAGAGACACAATAAGCTACAAATGGCTTGGCGTGGCCCATACAAGGTCTCTGAGAAAGTGGGGGATCGTGAATACAGGGTTGTGATTGGAGGAAGGCCGCGACTCTATCACATCAATCTTCTGAAACCGTTCATCAAGAGAGAGGCAACCCATGATGAAGCTGTAAGGTCTGAAAGATGTGCTGCAATGTCTGCCCAGTTGTCATTGAGGAGTGTACCAATGGTGAGGAAGAGGTCTTAGTAGACATTCCAACATTTTCTTTGGTTGTCTCAGAAACGCGGAAGGATGTTAATATTTGTCTGGATCTCCCCATGGCCCATCAAGTCCAGGTTCCGAAGTATCCCAGGGAAGGGAAATGTAGGTGCTGACTACTGAAGTCAGAGCCCAGTTGAGTAAGAGTGAGTCGTCAACAATTCGTCGATCTTCGGACATGGTGTCTGGTTTTCTCCCAAAACCAGACATATTTAGGGGGGAGGTTTGTCACAAATTTTTCTATAAATTTGCGACACTGTATCTTTCCAACTTAGCAACAGGAAGTTTGTAGCGTGCGTTCCGTTTTATTGTTATTCGTGTCCTAGATTTGGTTTTGACTTCTTCCCGTGACTAAAGTTTGCTACTTTTTTTTGCTAAGTTTGTGTGTGTGCGTCTGTGAACTGCTCGGGTGTGGGAGATTCAAGCATGTCCGTGCAATCCCCGAATTCTTCCTCCTTTCCGGTTCTCACGTGGAGTTCTCAGGAGCAGTGAACTCTTCACAAATGAAACTGCGCAGTTTAGATTCGGTCATAGGGTCATTCGCCCATAGACTTTTGGAGAGGCCAGCTGTACAAGCGATAAGTTACTTCCTTCGTTGGGGAACTTAGACAGCGTTCCTGTCGAAGCTTGATTCAGTTTAGATTTGTCATCTGTGTGAGGCAAATTTTCTGTCATCTGTGTGAGACAGAAAGGACTGTCTGTGTGACTATAGTCCCGGCCCGACCTGTAGTAAAATTGGCTTTTGTCTCAGACCAAGTACTCCCTTGAAATACCTGTCGCGGCGCAGGCCATACAAAAGGGAGGTTGGATTGAACTCACAAGCTGCTGAGGTAAGAATTTAGTTTTGGCAATTTTGGGTTAGAATTATTGCGAAGTGTGTTACTCGTTATTCTCAGCTGGAGGGTTTACAAACGACAACGTTCGTTCGTAGCCTGTATTTGTTGTAGGAAACTGTTTTTGGAAATTTCAGGATTTCTTTTGCCTTTATTGTTATTTTTCTTTTCTTTTCATGTGTTACCATATTCAGTCTGGAGTCCTAGTTAGTCGCACGCGGTTTATTTGTGTGTTTATAGGTTGTTTTGTGAAACGGTTGTCCTTAAAAGGACGCTGGGAAACGCTTTAGTGTAAGAAATTCATTTCTTAAAGTTGTTTGGTTGTCTGGCTCGGTTTGCTAGTGGAATAAGACTTTATTTTAGACGGCTGGTTGAATGTTGTTCCACCAACTGTTCTATATTGTTCAGGTTATGTTTTGTTGTGGTTTAGTGTGTAATATGCGCTGTGTTGAATTATTTCAATTACTGTTTTCGCGAATTGTTGGTTGGTTAGTCAGTGAAATTTCATTATGCGGAACTATTGTTGTTTTCATTATCATTTGGTCTAGTAATGGGCATATTCAGTATTTGGGGCAAATGATAATTCATTCAGCATTTGTGTTGTGGGTTTGTTGTCATTATCCAGGTTATTTGTATTATGAGGGCCAAGGGTTGTAGTCTCCCTTATTCATCACAATCATCAGTTCTGTGTGTTAGTGATTCAACCTGTTGGCTGGTTTGTTCAGTCAACAAGGGTTTAATATTATGTTGGTTATGTATGTACCCACGCACCTCCTTTACACGTTTGTATTTCTTCTGTGTGAGAGGGCTTATGCTTAAGAGGTCTACCCTCCATTTATGTCCCCATTGGACTTTGATAAATAAGCCCACTCACCTCTTTGCCTGTCTCTCTTCTTTTATTGGACAACACTTTTCCTGCTGCTCTTCTGTGAAAAAACAACATAACTCGGCCAATAACTGTGTACTGATCCCATGGCCCGTATGGGCAGCTTGTTGTCTCCTTTGGCTTCATTCCCCGAGGTGACCTGAGACGCGGGGTGGAATGACTGGTGGACGGCAGCGGGACTGGGGGAACTGGTCGTCGCAGCCAATGGCCCTACTGCCTTTCCTGTACGTCGTTTCCCTTCCCACCGTGGGACTCCGTTTTCCTCGCCCAGGATGGCATGGACAGTGGAGATGCTGAGTTGAGTTGAAACATTTTGGTGTGTTGTCCATCTTGTCTTTCCTCTTCTGAATAGTTGAGCCAAGGAAAGAAATGTATAACCCCTCATACGTTGCAATCAACATATGGAAGGGCTGTGATTTTGCTTTATTTCTTTGTTTTTAATGAACAAGGACATTGTGTGCATGGTTTTGTTTTGTTTGCTGGTTAAAAATGTTTTCAATGTAATTTCCTAAGATTATATTTGTGAAATGTTATAACTCTTTGGGTGATCTTGAGCGTGATTCCTGAGCTGTCCTTGCTGTGCAGAAATACACCCTAGACAATTTGTGACATACGCCCCCCCCAAAACAAAAACCAACAACAGACAAATGTAAAATTCTGTACCATAGTGTTCTAGTGCTTAG
>JAGGCT020002674.1:0-15000 GCA_017654935.2 Phymorhynchus buccinoides | reverse complement strand
GTTGTGCCTGTTGTGCCAGTTGTGCCAGTTGTGCCAGTTGTGCCAGTTGTGCCAGTTGTGCCTGTTGTGCCAGTTGTGCCAGTTGTGCCAGTTGTGCCAGTTGTGCCTGTTGTGCCTGTTGTGCCTGTTGTGCCTGTTGTGCCTGTTGTGCCTGTTGTGCCAGTTGTGCCAGTTGTGCCTGTTGTGCCAGTTGTGCCTGTTGTGCCTGTTGTGCCAGTTGTGCGTGTTGTGCCTGTTGTGCCAGTTGTGCCTGTTGTGCCAGTTGTGCCAGTTGTGCCAGTTGTGCCAGTTGTGCCTCTTGTGCCAGTTGTGCCTGTTGTGCCTGTTGTGCCAGTGTTGTGCCAGTTGTGCCAGTTGTGCCAGTTGTGCCTGTTGTGCCTGTTGTGCCTGTTGTGCCAGTTGTGCCAGTTGTGCCAGTTGTGCCAGTTGTGCCAGTTGTGCCAGTTGTGCCAGTTGTGCCTCTTGTGCCAGTTGTGCCTGTTGTGCCAGTTGTGCCAGTTGTGCCAGTTGTGCCAGTTGTGCCAGTTGTGCCTCTTGTGCCAGTTGTGCCTGTTGTGCCATTTGTGCGTGTTGTGCCAGTTGTGCGTTGTTACGGATTTCCAATTACGAGTCGCCCACTACTCAAACATCACCCGAAAATCGAAGTGAGCACACGAAGGAAGAAGAGGGAGACAGTTTGTATGTAAGCGTGTGTGTACGAGTTAATTCAGAATGCGTGTGTGCGTGCGCCTTAGAGAGAGCAGTAGGCCTGTGCGCGCGCAATGCGTGTGCACGTGAGGGGCGCTTAGTTATGGTAAGTTTGTTTATACGTGTGGCTGTGAGTGAGTGTCTTTTCCTTTTTCTTTTTCTTCTCTTTTCTATTACGTTTTCATTTTGTAGCACGTGCATCACAGTTTTTCTTCTTTCTTCGATTTCTCCGTGGTAGAAAGATTATGTTTGTCTGTTGAGTTTATTTCAACAGTTGAGAAGCTCGGAGTTTTAGTTTCTTGTCTTCAGTTCGGTATCGGCTCCTGTAGGGATCGCATCTCTGCAGTATTCAGGATCGCTCCTGGACAACTCCCTAGTTGTCGTCCTTTTCAAGAATCGTCGTTCGCTCGACGGGTACGGATCCTTGGCTGGAGGTGCCTATGCTGTATGGTCCTTCGGAGGTTCTGGGGTTAGGTCCTGGGGACGAGAGGCTTCGCTGACGCTCTGGCTGTCCCAGACCTGGTTTTTCTTCCTGTATATGATTATACGTTTCACGGGGCGTGTTGGGGAGTTGCATAGTTTTTGAATGCCCGGTTTGTTGCCAGTTTGCATAGGCTGTTCAGGGGCAGTTAAGTTTGTTTTTCCAGCTGCTTCTGGAAGGTGGAGGAACTAGGGTGGCGAACGGTAATATTGGTTTGTATTCATTTTATTCGGTTGCAGGGGAAGTCAGAGTTAAGTTATACTTGTTTCATTTATTTTCGTTTCATTCCTTTTGGTTTTCATTAGTCTTTGGTAGAGAAATTATTTCCCTTTCCCTTTGTATTTAATGTCTGCTCATGAAGGTTCCTGGGGTGGTCGTTGGCATCGTTGTTTCCGCGCCATCTGGTCGAGCTCTTATATGTTTTGTTTTGTCCTGTTTGTCTTCAGATTGCCGCCTGTTATTTTCAAGGCAGATACATTTGTGCATAGTATAGTTCGATGTGTTTGTGCAGATCCGTTTGTAACTCGGTATTTAATTTCACCTGCGGTTTACAAATGGTTTTCTTTGGTACACGATTAGTTTCGTTGTTGGGCGCTATTGTTTTGATTGTTTCTTTTAATTTTTGCTCATGTTTGATAATTTGTAGAGCGCTCATGAGAATTGTGAACTGTTGTCATTTTAGTCTAGTCATTGGTAGTTCCTTTCGCCACGGGTCTGGGTGAGCGCATCGTGTTTGGTGCGATTATTTGGATTCTGGGACAATCATTGTGTGGTGTTCATTCGCTCGATTGGGATGAGCTAATTTATTTATTGTTTTGCAGAATCGATGCTCGAACGGGCATCTTGATTTTTCTTCTTGAAGTATATATGGATATGTATTGAAGATGTATTGCCTTGCGCTTCCAAAGGGGGTGCAAGCAGTGACACTTGTGGCTATTTCCCTCCTTTTTTCCGTGATTGCCTCTGAAAGGTTTTGTTTAAATGGATAGGTGATTGTTGTCTCTTGTAATGTATTCTCTTTCATTAGTGTGGTTGTAAAGGACAGCCATCGAGTGTTCTAAATTTAAAGTTTTCAAAATTTGTTAAATTTGTCAAAAGGGCACTTTAAGCGCTTCTTACCACAAAGCCCCTATCCCTGGGAAGCTGCCACTTGCTGTCGCTGCTGGCGAAGCTATTAACTTTGATACTGATATACTGCGGGTCCAGGCCTGCATTTTCCGTGCTTTTGAGCACAGGTTTGATGACCTGCAGGAGTCCAGCAGTGGAGACTCGCGGATGTTGGAGCTGGTCAGCAGACGTGCCTTCCTGCTGTCTTTCACTCTGTGGAGGGTGGAGTCGTACCACAAGGGGAGGAACTCCGCAACGTCGCCAACTCGGGCGACCAAATCGGAGTCGGGTCGCAAGGAGAGGAACTCCGCAACGTCGACAGATCCGGTGAACTCTAAAGTTGAGCATTAATCTTTTAGCTCATCGTCAAGGAAAGAAGGGAAAAGGGAGAGGGGTTAAAGTGGTGTTTTGAAGGGTTCGTTTTGTTCTTTGTATGTGGGTTTTCCTTTGTTGTCATTAATTTGAAGGCGTTTCAGAAGAAAAGCGATGGCTGTTCTATCACATGCGTTGTATTTTAGTTTACTTTAATTGAACAATTGTGAAGGGAAAGACTCAGTTTTGTTTGGTTTACAGTCTTCTCTGTCTTGTTTAGCAAGTTATTTCGGCCTGAGGACTTTTCCCTGGCCGATTGTATTTGATTCTTTGGCCTTTCGGTCAAGGAGAACCTTGAACTGGCAGGGAAAAGAACACGTGCCTCATAGTAGGTCAGGACCTAGACCGTTTTCGTTTTCAATAAGTGTTTATATATATTGTTATATTATATTGTGTTTTGTTTTACTTCTTTGCCAAATAGTGAAACATCCCTTTTGGGAAAAGTTCTCTTCATTTGTGTTTTTCTGGTATGTGTGTGGGTGTGTTGGCGTTTGCATCTCTACTCTGATTACCTGCACTGTACCCATCCCTGTATTCCGGATTACCTTGCGTAAAACTGCAGGTAAACCGTGACATGTAGATGCTCTACGTATGTGTGTAGATGCCCTACGTATATGTGTAGATGCTCTACGTATATGTGTAGATGCTCTACGTATATGTGTAGATGCCCTACGTATATGTGTAGATGCTCTACGTATGTGTGTAGATGCCCTACGTATATGTGTATATGCTCTACGTATGTGTGTAGATGCTCTACGTATATGTGTAGATGCTCTACGTATGTGTGTAGATGCCCTACGTATATGTGTAGATGCTCTACGTATGTGTGTAGATGCTCTACGTTTATGTGTACATGCCCTACGTATGTGTGTAGATGCCCTACGTATATGTGTAGATGCTCTACGTATGTGTGTACATGCCCTACCCTACGTATGTGTGTAGATGCCCTACGTATGTGTGTAGATGCTCTACGTATATGTGTAGATGCTCTACGTATGTGTGTAGATGCTCTACGTATATGTGTAGATGCCCTACGTATATGTGTAGATGCCCTACGTATATGTGTAGATGCTCTACGTATGTGTGTAGATGCTCTACGTATGTGTGTAGATGCCCTACGTATGTGTGTAGATGCTCTACGTATGTGTGTAGATGCTCTACGTATGTGTGTAGATGCTCTACGTATATGTGTAGATGCTCTACGTATATGTGTAGATGCTCTACGTATATGTGTATATGTGTAGATGCTCTACGTATATGTGTAGATGCTCTACGTATTTGTGTAGATGCCCTACGTATGTGTGTAGATGCCCTACGTATATTATGCCCTGTATGTGATGCCCTACGTATGTGTGTAGATGCCCTACGTATATGTGTAGATGCCCTACGTATGTGTGTAGATGCTCTACGTATGTGTGTAGATGCCGTACGTATGTGTGTAGATGCTCTACGTATGTGTGTAGATGCCCTACGTATATGTGTAGATGCCCTACGTATATGTGTAGATGCGATACGTATGTGTGTAGATGCCCTATGTATGTGTGTAGATGCTCTACGTATATGGAATACAAATCTGCTGTTGTTCGTCCCCTGCTCAAAAAAACATCCCTTGATCCAAATTCACTGAAACATTACAGACCTGTCTCAAATCTTCCCTTCCTTGCAAAAGTTCTTGAGAGAATCGTACTTGCTCAGCTTTCTGCTCATCTTACGCAGAACAATTTGATTGACCCCCACCAGTCTGCTTACAGGGCTGGTCACAGCACAGAGACTGCACTCCTGAAAGTTGTAAATGATCTTCTTCTCGCCCTTGATGACGACAAAGTCTCTCTTCTATCCCTTTTAGACCTTTCCGCGGCATTTGACACCATCGATCACGATATTCTGCTTTCTAGACTCCAAACTTCATTTGGCATTCAGGGCACAGTTCTTACCTGGCTAAAATCTTATCTCAATGATCGTTTCCAGACGGTTGTTGTCAATGGTCTGTCTTAGTCTACAACGCCTCTCACCTGCGGGGTTCCACAAGGCTCTGTCCTTGGGCCTGTACTGTTCGCTATGTACGTCAGACCTGTGTCTGACGTTATTGACCAGCACTCCTTGTCGCATGAGAGCTTCGCTGACGACACTCAAATGTACAAGTCAAGCACTATATCTGAACTCACAGATGCAGTTAGCAAAATTCAAAACTGTTTCCATGATTTAAAACAATGGATGTCTATGAATAAGCTGCAGCTTAATGACGACAAAACAGAACTTCTGCTCATTGCCCCTCCCAATCTCCAAAACCACCCCTCTCTTCCTTCTTCTGTCAGCATTGGGCGTTCTGATATTTCGTTCTCATCACAGGCTCGTAACCTTGGCGTGACTTTTGATTCCACCATTTCCTTCAAGCAACATGTTTCAAATGTCTGTAGGGCAGCATATCTGGAAATACGCAAGATCAGCTCGATTAGACACTTTCTTTCCACTGAAGCCACAAAAACTCTGGTCTGTTCGTTAGTTCTCTCAAGGCTGGATTACTGCAACAGTCTCTTGGCTGGCTCACCAAAGTACCTTCTGGACAAGCTCCAGAAGGTCCAGAATAGTGCCGCCAGACTTGTCTGCAGAACATCTAGACGTCAACATGTCACTCCTCTGTTGCAGTCCCTCCACTGGCTCCCGGTTCAGAGTCGCATTGACTATAAGCTGGCTTCCATCTGTTTCTCTTCTGTCTCTGGTACTGGACCACAATATCTTTCTGACATTCTACACATCTACACCCCATCCCGTCAACTTCGTTCTTCTGCTGACACTCGTCTCTTCCGTGTTCCTTCTGTCAGAACAAAGTCCTTCGGTCAACGTTCTTTCTCCTTTCAGGGACCAACTGTCTGGAATACACTTCCCATCAATATCAGACACTTACCTTCAACTTCTTCCTTCAAGTCTGCTGTGAAGACGCACTTTTTTCAACGATCATAATTCTTCCCCCACCAATCCGCTCCTCTCCACCCCCTTGTACTCAGTTTCCGTGAAATGATGAAGTGGCTGTCACATGGCGTGCTCGCGTGTGTGTGTGTGTGCGTGTGTGTGCGTGTGCGTGTGTGCGTGTGTGTGCGTGTGCGTGTGCGTGTGTGTGTGTGCGTGTGCGTGTGTGCGCGCGCGCGCGCGCGCGCGCGCGCGTGTGTGTGTGTGTGTGTGTTTCTGTAAGTTGTGTACCTTTTTCAAGATATGCGTTTTTGTTCATTTGTATGTATGTACTTTTCTATATTCTACTCATGTAAAATTTATGTATGTTCGTCATGTTCTATATTGTAATTTATATTCTATGCTGTATTTGTATTAAATATGTAAAGCGCTTAGAGCCCTAAATCAGAGAATAGGCGCTATATAAATAATCATTATTATATTATGTGTGTAGATGCCCTACGTATATGTGTAGATGCTCTACGTATGTGTGTAGATGCTCTACGTATATGTGTAGATGCTCTACGTATGTGTGTAGATGCTCTACGTATATGTGTAGATGCTCTACGTATATGTGTAGATGCCCTACGTATATGTGTAGATGCTCTACGTATATGTGTAGATGCCCTACGTATGTGTGTTGTTACGATATGGCGCAAATCTGCTGTTGTTTGTCCCCTGCTCTAAAAACTATCCCTTGATCCAAATTCACTGAAACATTACAGACCTGTCTCAAATCTTCCCTTCCTTGCAAAAGTTCTTGAGAGAATCGTACTTGCTCAGCTTTCTGCTCATCTTACGCAGAACAATTTGATTGACCCCCACCAGTCTGCTTACAGGGCTGGTCACAGCACAGAGACTGCACTCCTGAAAGTTGTAAATGATCTTCTTCTCGCCCTTGATGATGACAGTGTCTCTTCTATCCCTTTTAGACCTTTCCGTGGCATTTGTAGTATGATCACGTGTATGTGTGATCTAGATGTCAAACTTCATTGTCCTTCAGGGCAGATTTCTTACCTGGCTAAAATCTTATTCAATGATCGTTTCCAGACATTTGTTGTCAATGGTCTTAGTCTTAGTCTACAACGCCTCTCACCTGCGGGGTTCCACAAGGCTCTGTCCTTGGGCCTGTACTGTTCGGTATGTACGTCAGACCTGTGTCTGACGTTATTGACCAGCACTCCTTGTCGCAAGAGAGCTTCGCTGACGACACTCAAATGTACAAGTCAAGCACTATATCTGAACTCACAGATGCAGTTAGCAAAATTCAAAACTGTTTCCATGATTTAAAACAATGGATGTCTATGAATAAGCTGCAGCTTAATGACGACAAAACAGAACTTCTGCTCATTGCCCCTCCCAAACTCCAAAACCACCCCTCTCTTCCTTCTTCTGTCAACATTGGGCGTTCTGATATTTCGTTCTCATCACAGGCTCGTAACCTTGGCGTGACTTTTGATTCCACCATTTCCTTCAAGCAACATGTTTCAAATGTCTGTAGGGCAGCATATCTGGAAATACGCAAGATCAGCTCGATTAGACACTTTCTTTCCACTGAAGCCACAAAAACTCTGGTCTGTTCGTTAGTTCTCTCAAGGCTGGATTACTGCAACAGTCTCTTGGCTGGCTCACCAAAGTACCTTCTGGACAAGCTCCAGAAGGTCCAGAATAGTGCCGCCAGACTTGTCTGCAGATCATCTAGACGTCAACATGTCACTCCTCTGTTGCAGTCCCTCCACTGGCTCCCGGTTCAGAGTCGCATTGACTATAAGCTGGCTTCCATCTGTTTCTCTTCTGTCTCTGGTACTGGACCACAATATCTTTCTGACATTCTACACATCACACCCCATCCCGTCAACTTCGTTCTTCTGCTGACACTCGTCTCTTCCGTGTTCCTTCTGTCAGAACAAAGTCCTTCGGTCAACGTTCTTTCTCCTTTCAGGGACCAACTGTCTGGAATACACTTCCCATCAATATCAGACACTTACCTTCAACTTCTTCCTTCAAGTCTGCTGTGAAGACGCACTTTTTTCAACGATCATAATTCTTCCCCCACCAATCCGCTCCTCTCCACCCCCTTGTACTCAGTTTCCGTGAAATGATGAAGTGGCTGTCACATGGCGTGCTCGCGTGACCATTGTGTGAACCTGCGTGTGTGTGTGTGTGCGTTTGTCGTGCGACGTGTGCCGTGTGCGTGAATAAAGCGTGTGCGTGTGCTGGGCGCGCGCGCGCAGTGCGCGCCGTCGTGTGTGTGTGTGTGTGTGAAGTTTCGTAAGTTGTGTACCTTTTTCAAGATATGCGTTTTTGTTCATTTGTATATATGTACTTTTCTATATTCTACTCATGTAAAATTTATGTATGTTCGTCATGTTCTATAAGATAATTATATTCTATGCTGTATTTGTATTAAATATGTAAAGCGCTTAGAGCCCTAAATCAGAGAATAGGCGCTATATAAATAATCATTATTATATTATATGTGTAGATGCCCTACGTATATGTGTAGATGCTCTACGTATGTGTGTAGATGCTCTACGTATATGTGTAGATGCTCTACGTATGTGCATGCTCTACTTATATGTGTAGATGCTCTACGTATATGTGTAGATGCCCTACGTATATGTGTAGATCTCTACGTATGTGTGTAGATGCCCTACGTATGTGTGTTGTTACGAGTTGGCGCTTGCCACCGTTTGTACCTAGCGCTATAGACTAGGAAACCGACAGCTCGTCTGAGTCAAAGCTGGGTTCCCCCTCTTCAACTTGAAATTGCTTAGTGTATGTGTGAGTCCGTGTGCGCATGTGTGCGAGTGTGGAAGGTTGCGCGCTCAATTTAATCTTATTGTGTTATGGAGCGCATTGTGTTATGGAGCGCAAGAATCCCGTGCTCTGTTGATGAAGTTTCCGTGTGTGCGTGCGCGCGTGTCGATACATAAGTGAGGATGAAAGGAGGGTGGCTGTTGTAGTATGCTTGTGTGTATGTGTGATCGTGGATGTCGTTCGATGTCCTTCTTGGAGATTTTTGGTGAGCTGTTTTGTTCGAGCCCGGTCGGATATTTGGAAGAATAGTTTTAGTTTTAGTTTTAGGCTTGCATTGGCTCAGCTTATAGTTCGGACTTACTTGCTGCTTTTGGTTTAGCAAGTAAGTTTAGTAGTTGTTCCTCCGGTTTCGTGTGTAGGCCTTTTGGGTTCGTTTTGCCTAATTTCTGTTCCTATGATTTTTGTTAATCTCTAGAGTTTGTTGAACCCCAAATTATATTATATTTGTTTGGCGAGATATTTGGTTTGGTTTGTCCTGTCAGGTCGGCAGTTGGGTGCTGCTGTATTTTTAGTTTAGTTTTTCCAGTAATTGTTTGTAATTAAATTTGTACTAAATTTTAATAGTGATTTTTAATAATTAACTTGGTTCCTCCTTGTCGCCTTAGGTTGTATGTTTGGGCGAAGCATAGCGCTTGAGGCCTCGGTATTTGTGAAGTATGGTGCTCCAAGTAGAGATAACGTGTTATGGGGCGCCATTTTGATAATTTTGATTGTGAGGTGAGCTCGTGTCCTTGGAGCATTGCCATTCTAACCATGAACTTGTATTGCAGGTGGCGGTTTGTGATTTGACGTTTTGTTTTTGCATTATACCGGGTATTGTGCCACCTTCCATTCTGAGTTTCAAAACTAGAAGAATTAAGTTGTTTTGCTTACCTTGCTTTCAAGAAATCTTATAAATTGATTAAGAAGTTTTAATCCTATTTTATTCCCGATTTTACATTGTAAAAGGGTCAGCTGTTTCAACTCTAAAAGCTTAAATATTTAAGTTTTCACTTTCCAAATTCCTCAGTTTTGAGCTTATTACCTCCTGGTACTTAAGGACTCAG
Organism: Phymorhynchus buccinoides; assembly: GCA_017654935.2. Taxonomy (NCBI): domain Eukaryota; kingdom Metazoa; phylum Mollusca; class Gastropoda; order Neogastropoda; family Raphitomidae; genus Phymorhynchus; species Phymorhynchus buccinoides. Next base: position 5,541 of record JAGGCT020002674.1, on the reverse strand, counting down.
GTGGCACAGTTCCCGAAGCACATCTAAAGCCATGAGACTTACCCGTGGCGGGTTCAGGCCCGTTTTCCCCCATTGGTACCTTTCCTTAGTTTTTCGGGGCCCCCTCGGATGCTGAGAGGCCGACCGTCGTGGCGTCTTTTGGACGGCCCAGGGAGAGCTACAGGGAGCTGCCCCCATCTTCGTTGCGCCCTACAAGGGGGCTGCCCTGCGTTCGGCTCGCCGCTGTGGGATGGCGTGTTTACGCCGCCATTGGCTGTGAGGGTGGAACACTCTGTCGTTGACCCTACATTCAACCGCGACAGGTTTCTTCAAACGATGAGTTAAGTAATTCAATTTAAAATGTGAATAACTCGTGATGGAAAAGGACTGAGATTGGACCAGCCGTACCTGTCTGTGCCAGGAGGCCTTTCAGCTTCAAGGACATTGCGATTGACTTTTCGGCCCTGAAATGCCTGGCCTTTAATCTTTAAATATGTATTAGTTACTATTATTGTTGTTGGCTGTTATTTATAGTGAAAGTTCTGGTTACATCGTTCAAGAAACTCTGAGTGTGTGCTGTTTTTCAGACTCTGATTTCTAGAGTACCTCACCCTGTAAACCCAGGGACCAATAAACTGTCGAGATTTGGGTTGCAATAGTGTTTTTGCCACCATTAAAGTGGCTATACTTCAGCCTTTGCAGGCCAAGCCATTTTCGGACCTTTTCTGGCCATGCAGAAAGTTGGTGGTGTTGTAGTTATTTGAGGGTGTTTCCTTAAAATTCCGAGTGCGGTTTAGTGCTAGTCATCCCACTGTGAAGGGATTTTGTCGTGTTGTTGACACTCCAAGTGAGTTTACGAATTAGTGGTGTCCTTCCGAGTGGAATTATTGTTGTGTGTTGCGGGAATATATTTTGTCGCTTAGGGCATTAAACCCTGAGCATTTCGTTTTAAAACTTGTTTTCTTCTGTTCTGAGGTGTGTGTGCGCGGATCGTTGAGTCCATCCTCTTTTCCAGTTTACCCTCATCTGAACCCTTTCCCCTTTCTGGTGTTACCCAGCGTAAAACTACGGGTACTCGTGACATGTGTAGATGCCCTACGTATATGTGTAGATGCTCTACGTATATGTGTAGATGCCCTACGTATATGTGTAGATGCCCTACGTATGTGTGTAGATGCTCTACGTATGTGTGTAGATGCCCTACGTATGTGTGTGTAGATGCCCTACGTATATGTGTAGATGCCCTACGTATATGTGTAGATGCTCTACGTATATGTGTAGATGCTCTACGTATATGTGTAGATGCTCTACGTATATGTGTAGATGCTCTACGTATATGTGTAGATGCTCTACGTATATGTGTGTAGATGCTCTACGTATATGTGTAGATGCTCTACGTATATGTGTAGATGCTCTACGTATATGTGTAGATGCTCTACGTATGTGTGTAGATGCCCTACGTATGTGTGTAGATGCCCTACGTATATGTGTAGATGCTCTACGTATGTGTGTAGATGCCCTACGTATATGTGTAGATGCCCTACGTATATGTGTAGATGCTCTACGTATGTGTGTAGATGCCCTACGTATATGTGTAGATGCTCTACGTATATGTGTAGATGCCCTACGTATATGTGTAGATGCCCTACGTATATGTGTAGATGCCCTACGTATATGTGTAGATGCTCTACGTATGTGTGTAGATGCTCTACGTATGTGTGTAGATGCTCTACGTATATGTGTAGATGCTCTACGTATATGTGTAGATGCGCTACGTATGTGTGTAGATGCCCTACGTATATGTGTAGATGCCCTACGTATATGTGTAGATGCTCTACGTATGTGTGTAGATGCTCTACGTATATGTGTAGATGCTCTACGTATATGTGTAGATGCCCTACGTATGTGTGTAGATGCCCTACGTATATGTGTAGATGCTCTACGTATATGTGTAGATGCTCTACGTATGTGTGTAGATGCTCTAGATGATGCCTACGTATATGTGTAGATGCCCTACGTATATGTGTAGATGCTCTACGTATATGTGTAGATGCTCTACGTATGTGTGTAGATGCTCTACGTATGTGTGTAGATGCTCTACGTATGTGTGTAGATGCTCTACGTATATGTGTAGATGCTCTACGTATATGTGTAGATGCTCTACGTATATGTGTAGATGCTCTACGTATGTGTGTATGCTCTACGTATGTGTGTAGATGCTCTACGTATGTGTGTAGATGCTCTACGTATATGTGTAGATGCTCTACGTATGTGTGTAGATGCTCTACGTATATGTGTAGATGCTCTACGTATATGTGTAGATGCCCTACGTATGTGTGTAGATGCCCTACGTATGTGTGTAGATGCTCTACGTATATGTGTAGATGCCCTACGTATATGTGTAGATGCCCTACGTATATGTGTAGATGCTCTACGTATATGTGTAGATGCCCTACGTATGTGTGTAGATGCTCTACGTATGTGTGTAGATGCCCTACGTATGTGTGTAGATGCCCTACGTATATGTGTAGATGCCCTACGTATATGTGTAGATGCTCTACGTATATGTGTAGATGCTCTACGTATATGTGTAGATGCTCTACGTATGTGTGTAGATGCCCTACGTATATGTGTAGATGCTCTACGTATATGTGTAGATGCTCTACGTATGTAGATGCTCTACGTATGTGTAGATGCTCTACGTATGTGTGTAGATGCTCTACGTATGTGTGTAGATGCCCTACGTATGTGTGTAGATGCTCTACGTATATGTGTAGATGCCCTACGTATATGTGTGTAGATGCCCTACGTATGTGTGTAGATGCTCTACGTATATGTGTAGATGCTCTACGTATGTGTGTAGATGCTCTACGTATATGTGTAGATGCTCTACGTATATGTGTAGATGCCCTACGTATGTGTGTAGATGCCCTACGTATATGTGTAGATGCTCTACGTATGTGTGTAGATGCCCTACGTATATGTGTAGATGCCCTACGTATATGTGTAGATGCCCTACGTATATGTGTAGATGCCCTACGTATATGTGTAGATGCTCTACGTATATGTGTAGATGCTCTACGTATGTGTGTAGATGCCCTACGTATATGTGTAGATGCTCTACGTATATGTGTAGATGCCCTACGTATATGTGTAGATGCTCTACGTATATGTGTAGATGCCCTACGTATATGTGTAGATGCCCTACGTATATGTGTAGATGCTCTACGTATATGTGTAGATGCCCTACGTATATGTGTAGATGCTCTACGTATATGTGTAGATGCCCTACGTATATGTGTAGATGCTCTACGTATGTGTGTAGATGCTCTACGTATGTGTGTAGATGCCCTACGTATATGTGTAGATGCCCTACGTATATGTGTAGATGCTCTACGTATGTGTGTAGATGCTCTACGTATATGTAGTGCTCTACGATGCTCTACGTATGTGTGTAGATGCTCTACGTATGTGTGTAGATGCCCTACGTATATGTGTAGATGCTCTACGTATATGTGTAGATGCTCTACGTATATGTGTAGATGCTCTACGTATATGTGTAGATGCTCTACGTATATGTGTAGTGCCCTACGTATATGTGTATGCCCTACGTATATGTGTAGATGCTCTACGTATATGTGTAGATGCCCTACGTATATGTGTAGATGCTAGATGCTACGTATATGTGTAGATGCTCTACGTATGTGTGTAGATGCTCTACGTATGTGTGTAGATGCCCTACGTATATGTGTAGATGCTCTACGTATATGTGTAGATGCTCTACGTATATGTGTAGATGCCGTACGTATATGTGTAGATGCTCTACGTATATGTGTAGATGATCTACGTATGTATGTAGATGCTCTACGTATGTGTTTAGATGGCCTACGTATATGTGTAGATGCCCTACGTATATGTGTAGATGCTCTACGTATATGTGTAGATGCTCTACGTATATGTGTAGATGCTCTACGTATATGTGTAGATGCTCTACGTATGTGTGTAGATGCCCTACGTATATGTGTAGATGCTCTACGTATATGTGTAGATGCTCTACGTATGTGTGTAGATGCTCTATATGTGTAGATGCTCTACGTATATGTGTAGATGCTCTACGTATGTGTGTAGATGCTCTACGTATATGTGTGTAGATGCTCTACGTATATGTGTAGATGCTCTACGTATATGTGTAGATGCTCTACGTATATGTGTAGATGCTCTACGTATATGTGTAGATGCTCTACGTATATGTGTAGATGCTCTACGTATGTGTGTAGATGCCCTACGTATATGTGTAGATGCTCTACGTATATGTGTAGATGCTCTACGTATATGTGTAGATGCCCTACGTATATGTGTAGATGCCCTACGTATATGTGTAGATGCTCTACGTATATGTGTAGATGCCCTACGTATGTGTGTAGATGCTCTACGTATATGTGTAGATGCCCTACGTATGTGTGTAGATGCTCTACGTATATGTGTAGATGCTCTACGTATGTGTGTAGATGCCCTACGTATATGTGTAGATGCTCTACGTATATGTGTAGATGCCCTACGTATATGTGTAGATGCTCTACGTATGTGTGTAGATGCCCTACGTATATGTGTAGATGCTCTACGTATATGTGTAGATGCTCTACGTATAGATGCCCTACGTATATGTGTGTAGATGCTCTACGTATATGTGTAGATGCTCTACGTATATGTGTAGATGCCCTACGTATATGTGTAGATGCTCTACGTATATGTGTAGATGCTCTACGTATATGTGTAGATGCTCTACGTATGTGTGTAGATGCCCTACGTATATGTGTAGATGCCCTACGTATATGTGTAGATGCTCTACGTATGTGTGTAGATGCTCTACGTATATGTGTAGATGCCCTACGTATATGTGTAGATGCTCTACGTATATGTGTAGATGCTCTACGTATATGTGTAGATGCTCTACGTATATGTGTAGATGCTCTACGTATATGTGTAGATGCTCTACGTATATGTGTAGATGCTCTACGTATATGTGTAGATGCCCTACGTATATGTGTAGATGCCCTACGTATATGTGTAGATGCCCTACGTATATGTGTAGATGCTCTACGTATATGTGTAGATGCCTACGTATATGTGTAGATGCTCTACGTATATGTGTAGATGCTCTACGTATATGTAGATGCCCTACGTATATGTGTAGATGCTACGTATGTGTAGATGCTCTACGTATGTGTGTAGATGCTCTACGTATATGTGTAGATGCTCTACGTATATGTGTAGATGCTCTACGTATATGTGTAGATGCCCTACGTATATGTGTAGATGCCCTACGTATATGTGTGTAGATGCTCTACGTATATGTGTAGATGCCCTACGTATATGTGTAGATGCTCTACGTATATGTGTAGATGCTCTACGTATGTGTGTAGATGCCCTACGTATATGTGTAGATGCCCTACGTATATGTGTAGATGCTCTACGTATGTGTGTAGATGCTCTACGTATGTGTGTAGATGCTCTACGTATATGTGTAGATGCTCTACGTATATGTGTAGATGCGCTACGTAT
>JAGGCT020002673.1:0-21813 GCA_017654935.2 Phymorhynchus buccinoides | reverse complement strand
TACCGAAGATTTTTTTACCCAAAACGCTAATTAGCCTAACTTTTCACCATACTTGGAAATAATAATGCGCGTTGTTCACTTTGTGTCCTTCGTTGTTGGTGGTCATTCCGGTCGCCATAGCCATAATCAACGCACATCAATTCATCGTTTGAAAGAAGCCACGACAACCCTTCTGTTCATATATTTGTAGCCGCTATTGGTATTAGGTAATTATTAGTATTTTAGGTTAATTAGGTCTTTATAGTCACAGAGGTCTCTGTGAATTCGGTTGCTCCCACCTGGAGAGCGGTCGCAGCCAGAGGCGCGCCACCCATTTTTTTTTTGCATGCGATTTGGTCACTGATGAGGGGGGGGGGGGGGGGGGTATTTTTTTTACAAATGACAACTTTTCTGTTGCAACTGGGTTTTTTAAAGTATGCTAAGTCATGGGCAACGACCTTGGTTTATCGTCTCATCCGAAAGACTCCAAGTTCAGACCGTTAAGGCCTAGTGCAGAATGAGAGGAAAAAATCCCACTGTACCAGTATCCCACACAGATGTTGAAAATTGGATATCACCAGTTAGCATCAACAACACTCTTTGTCAGACACACTAGGTTAATCTTGAAGGACTGGATTGATGGGCCCGCATATGGCTAAAACAAATGTACTGACAACTGTGTCACGTATCGATGGTAACATATTCTTCCATGTTTGCATTGCTGCGCCGCAGCTACCAAGGATTACCGTTGAAAAATAAAATAAAAATAGCCCACGATCTTGTTTACAAAACAAACAACAGAAATAAAAGTTCGTCAGGGTTTTTCAAACCAAAAGCACACTTTCAAAACTTGTTAATCGTAGGTTCTTTGTCTACTCCGAAGTTTGCATCGCTAAAAATCACAAACTAAAAACGTATCCTTTCCTTTAACCCTATCCCGAACAAGTGGCTTCGCCATGTCATTCACTCCCCTTCGTCACACTTTCCCCCAACCACCACGCAGCATCGCCTCCATCTTCATCACACCATACGATGTGACACACACAGACACACATACAACATACCTAATACACACATACACCCTTCCACGCGCATGTAGGCGGCGGTGCTGTACTGTCCTATATATCATAACGTTATTGTTATAGCTCTATATTAGCATAAGCTGTGATGAGCTTTCGAGGCGAGCTCGGGAAGAAAGAGAGGGAGATGGGGGGGGGGGTGAGTGGAGCAAGGGGAATGGCCAAACGGTTTTATTTAGCGGGTTACTTGTTTCGCTTGCTGTAATTATATTAGAAAGTGTGACAAGTAATTGAGCATCGTTGTGTCGACGTACGTGTGTGTCAGTGTGGTTGTGTGTGGTGTGTGAAAGATAATTAAAAGTGTGTCTTCAACTGCTCACCAAATATTGACATTTCGCTGTTACTTTCGAATTTTTTTGCGGTTTTGATTTAGTTTTATGTTTCGGTTTCGAATGTTTGTGTTTGTTCCTCCCAGCTCCAAAAGGGGTCAAAGGATTAAAAATCTGATCTGAATCTTGTGTGTGTGTGTGGTGTTGTGTCGGTGTGTGTGGTGTGAGTGTGTGTGTGTGAGTGTTGTGTGGGTGTGGGGGTGTGTGTGTGATCGTGTGTGTGTTGTATGTCGCGCGCGTGCGTGATGTGCGTGCGGTATGTGCAGTGTGCTGTCTGTGCGGTGCGTGTAGTGAGTGCGTGAATGTGTGTGTGTCAAAAGTCAAAATTTGATATAGATGGATATATAATAAGAAACATGTTCGCCTGTTTTTGAATGCGTGCGTTTATGAATATGGCAGGTGTGTGTGGGAGGTGGGTGGGAGAATGACAGGATGCGCGGTTGTGTGTGAACTTTAATGGTTTCAATGCACTTTAACATTCTTCACTCCAAGTTCCCCCATGGCAATCGATGAGAAAAACATCATTATATCACTTGCGCACCACTGCGTTACAACTAGGGGAAAAGAGGTGAAAAATATTCAACGTGTGTAGGTCGTCAAATTGCTTTGCCAATTCAGTTGGCTACCAACTTACAGTATGCTGAATCGAAAAAACAGGGGACCTCACTCACTCACTCACTCACTCACTCGCTGACTTCTTTCCCTTTACCCACCCACCACCATGATGACGTTTCACGATCCGAGTGACCTTTTCCCTATTCCTACCTTCCTCCTTCGACAGTTGACTCCCCCTGCTTCCCACTCCTAGTTGTCTCCCTCTACAGCGATTGTTTTTAAGGTTTGTATTTCACTCAGTCTCCCGATCTAATAACTCTGCTTTCTCTGGGGGGAATACTAATGACTGTCGCCCGTCCGTTTAAAAAAAAAGAAAGGAATCCTCCGTCTGGCTTTGATTTTGCTTTGATTTCAATTTGATTTCAGGTCTTGCCCTCAAAAAAGGGAAATAATTTTTGTTTTTAAAAGGTAGCAAAAGTGGGGGGATTTTTTTGTTACGTCTTCTTCTTTTTCTTCTACGTTCTCAGACCATATTTATGGCCATAATGGGTAAGGTACTTTATAATGTTGTGTCCGGTTTTCAATTTTTCGCTGGAGGTCTCCCCCGCTGCCACGACACATTCGGATTTCGGATGGAGCTCAAAAGGAGAAACATTATTTGGGGAGGTGTTGTTTTGTGTTTTTTTAAAGAAGGCAGGAGAATGTGCCACTAAGTCAGAACGATAGTAGATGATAGAAAGCAAGGGAAAAGGCAGAGTGAAAGAGAGTGGCAGATTAGAGGAAGTTGCAAGCACAGAACTTCAAGAAGGGGGGAACTATTTTTTTTTACGAAAGACCCCCCCCCCCCCCCCCCCCCCCCCGGTGGTATCCCCACGGGGAGAGGATAGTGGAGGGGGCAGGGTCGTCCAGCTCCCCGTATGGAGGCACGAGGCATCCACCCTCTTCCTGGACAAAATAATGTTCCTTCTGCCGCTGCAATCGCCAAGTGTCGTTAGATGCATCTCGTTGATATTCTAGAGTTCGGGGTGCTGTCTTGCATGGGTGATGAACTGGGCTGATTTCTCCATTTCGTTTTGATTCATTTACTGGTTCATTAGTGTAACCCATTAGCCGCTGGATCAGAAAACAAATGGAAAATAAAAAGGCCCGTTGTTGATTGATTGGAATTAGTCGTATTGGGTTTGATCTTGCTTTCTTTATTTGCTTGTGTACTTCTTTACTTACACCTATATAAACCTTTCACTTTTGTCATTGTTTTTCAAAAACCTTTAAAGACCCACCAGATCACGTGTCAAAATCACGGGTTTCGCGACGTTTTACCTCTTATAGCTAGTAAGAAATCTTGCTTTGGGACCAGGTTTGACTCCCATACAAAATGTCCCCAAATTGAAAACGAAACGTCATTTTAAAGAGCAGTCTCAATTTTGAAGTTGGGGGCATTTGACCGATGTGGGTCACAGCTACCCAGAAAAAAAACCCAAGGGACTTAATCGTGGTGGGTCAGTGTGTGTTTGTGGTCATAAACTATACTTTTCTTCTTTATTTGTATTGATAAAAGGTCTTCGTAACCCTTTGTCATCTTTCGTATCAGTCAGTTAATTATCAGTGAATCCATCAATCGATGATATTTATTGTCTTAAAAAAAAAATATTGAAAGGAAATGTGTCTGCAGTTACCATTACCGGCTATGACTGCCAGTTAGTACATGGGTTGTAACCATGACGCCATCTTGACACACACAGAAAAACATCCGGAAACAAATCCATCAAATAGAACCCTTAATACACACATGTGTACTCCCACACTGAAGCAGCCATTAGTATTGAACATCTCATGCATATTTATGAGCTAAACGTCACGTGGCTGTCATGTGATAGGGGTGAAGTGGAATCCACACCTATATGCGTGTCTGCTAGTGAAAGGCATACTACTTTATTAGTGGCGGTACCATAGCCAATGAGGTTTAACCGAGGCGTCGTTCATGTTGCTATTCATCTGTATTGGTTAAAAAATCTGGTCTTTACTGGTGTTGCACTGCCTCTGGTCATTGCCTCCAGGATCGTTCCCACCATCTTTATATATCTATTAATGTCCCATATGTGTCTGTTTCAGACCGCAGGACGTTAAACGGATTTTCATTCAAAGGCAAATTAGCCCAGTTGGCCTCCGCTGGCCCCCATCAGATTTGCTATCTATAAACATTAAAGTTTACATACAGCAAAGAGAAACAAAATGATAAGAAACTTCAAAGTTGTAGTACTACCGTTGTATAGATCGGGCCCACCGAATACTAAACTCATGATCCTTTTAGGTTTAAAATGTGTGTTCATCGTGTTAAAAGAAACTATGCATGCTTATCCTTAGACGTGTATGTATCCACATATAATGTGTATCTTTAAGCGTGAATTATGTGTAACTTTTGCTCCTATTCAAGCATGCTGAATGTCGATGTCTTTGTTATTCTGGCACCTGAACAAAATTTGATTTGATTTGATTTGATTTCTAGCAAAATCCAGCGGCACCGTGTAAATACTGTATAATTGTTGTTCACTATGTCGACACTATATTTGCGAGGGCGAACTAGATGCATTGACAATAATATGATGGTGCATGGAGAAAAAAACCCCGACGTAAGTCGCTCAGAGTGGTTTTGAGCAAAAAGCACAAATAGTCACACACACCCCCCCCCCCCCCCCCATATGAATGTTCTATTTAGGGCATATTTATGTCTATTTTGTATGTATTCTACCAGTATCTATAACATAAAAGACAATTTTCAATTTGAACGCATCCTCCACTGGGAGCTACCTGTTCATGCCAAGGTCTCAGGGTGGCTTCTGCCTCCTGAACCCAGCAGCACTCTACAGCGCCAAGCAGCTCTCCTTCAGGCTGTCGGTGCTCAACAACGATCATGAACAGGTTCGTCAGACAGCATGCTCCTCCATCACGCTCCACATGCAAGAGGAAGGTGCCATAAACAGCAGCTACCTGACACTCACTCATATTAGCAGACACTAGCTGACACTACTGACAATAGCTGGCACTCCCTGGCAGTAGCTGACACTACCTGGCAGTAAGTAATACTCTTTAACACTAATTGACACTCCCTGACTCTAGCTGACTCTACATAGCAATAGCTGACAATACCTGGCAATAGCCGACATTAGCTGTAGCTGACACTACTTGACAGAAGCTGACACTAACTAACAGAAGCAGACACTCCTTGATACTCCCTGACACTATCTAACATTAGCTGACACTCCCGGACACTACCGGACACTTGCTGACACCATTATGACCCTGTCTGACTCCAACTGACACTACTTGACACTCCGGGACACTCGTCGACATTCGCCGACACTAGCGGACATTACCTGACTCTCACTAACACTTCCTGGTTATTTATTGACACTACATGGCAATAGATGACACTAGCTTATACTCCCTGACACTCTGACACTCCCTACAAAAGCTGACATTAGCATATACTCATTGACACTCCTTGACACTACTGGACATACACTGACACTATTTGACACTTCATGACACTAGCTGACATAACCTAACATTATCTGACACTCACTGACAATACGTGACACTACCTAATACTACCAGACACTCCCTGACACTAGATAACATAACATAACACTATCTGACACTCGCTGACAATACATGACACTTCCAGACAGTATATGACACTATCTGATACTACTAGACACTCCCTGACACTATCTAACACTACCTCACATTCCCTGATGCTACCCGACAATAACTGACACTCCTTGACACTTAATTCAGGCTCACGTTAAAAGTAGGAAATGGATGAATGGCTGTTTGCCTTTTCTGTGTGATCCATGTCAGCCCAGTGTTGACCGTTGTCCATCAAAACAACAGCGAACTGATCACAGACCCACAGTTACAGGGGTGCTTATTTTCTGGAACACAAGGAATTTCCGGTTATCGGGGATGCTAAAAACTGTGGCTTCCATTTCTTGGGCTGCAAAAACTTGTAGCTTTCTGATTTTGGAAGCCATTTTGTGTGATAGTCACATCAATATAGCGGTAAAAAAGCAATAATGTTGTATTTTTTTAAAAGTGAGTGGAAAGTTGAAAAGTAGAATTTATTCTTAAACTGCGTGTTTAAACTGGAATTTTGCCCAATGAAAATATTAATGTGCAGAACTGGGACATGAAGCTGTTATATATCTTCAACAGACAGAGTCTTAATTTGTGATGCTGCTTTGTTGTGCATGCTTTCAAATAAATTTCGTTTAAACCAACAGACTGACTCTCGTTTCCGAATCGGTCTTCACTGTCACTTGCCATGTGGCACTGCTCTGGCCAATCAGATCGACAGTTGATAATATAGCAGCATTTATAACTTTGTCCAAAGAAACTCTGCATGAGTGTGACAGATTATATCCATATAGATAAGATTCTCTATTGTTTTATTTAAAATATATTTTTATTCTTCTTCTTCGTTTTTTTAGTGCGTACTCAGGCCATATGGCCATAATGGGTGTGGTACGTATATGTCCGGTTTTCAATCTTGACTAGTCTCCCCACTGAGTTCAGCTGACACATTCCGATTTCGAAGGATTAGACATTTTTGTTCCTTGTTTATTTGGCTTTTGCTTTGTTTTGGTTTCAAATCTTTGTACTTTGTTGACTATTGTCTCTTACAAATCACCTCAAAAGTTATGCCCAACTTCATTGACGACTACCAATGCCCAACTAACCATGTTCATTTATTGATTAATAGAAACACAATCTTTGTTCATCGATGGAATACTTCCAGTGTAAGGATTTCGCATTGCAAAATCGATATAAAAGTGTATTTAAAATGTCATGCTTTATATTTCGGCATTTCAGAGCTTGAACAACATGTTCTGGAATGCTTCTGAAAGTGAAAAAAGTGGGGTTTTCATACAGTGCTAAAATGCGTTTGAAACTGAATGATATATGTTGGTAAATATATTGACTGGACTCAATTTCTGTCATAAATGGCAGAGAGTTCCTTTAGTGGGGTACACTTATTTTATCATCATATACTTTTGACATAAACAAGTGACAAGAACTAGCCAGAACTAAGAGAACTTACTCGCTTATGCTATGCAACAACAAGCTCCAGCTAAACAACGACAAAAATGAACTGATTTTCATTCTATCAAAAAAGGCTCATGTCTACAATCTCTGTCCCTACTACTGTCCAACTTGGAAACTCTCTCATTCAGACCTCTACTACCGTGCGCAATCTAGGCGTTGTACTGGACCAGACACTCTCTTTTCAAAGTCAAATTTCTTCTGTCTGCCGTGCTTGCTATTTGGAGCTTCGGCGCATCAGTTCTGTACGTCATCTTCTGTCTGAAGAAGCCACCAAAACCCTCATTTCTTCCTTTGTTCTTTCAAGACATGATTACTGTAATTCTCTCCTTGCTGGCTGCCCACAAAATCTCCTGATTAAATTGCAGAAAGTCCAAAATAATGCTGCTCGCCTCGTCCTGAAATGCCCGAGGACCTCTCATGTTTCTCCTTTGCTTCAATCTCTCCACTGGCTCCCTGTTGAAAAGCGCATTGAGTATAAACTCTCTCTATTATGTTACAAGTCGCTGAATGGTTTGGCCCCATCATATCTCTCCGATCTTCTATCGATTTATACTCCCACTAGACTGCTTCGCTCCTCCTCTGACACTCATGTTCTGCAGATCCCTCGTTTCCGTGCCAGAACTCTTGGCGAACGTTCTTTTTCTTTCCAAGCTCCCTCCTCCTGGAACGGCCTCCCTTCTGCACTCCGAACCTCAAACAGCCTCTCTTCTTTTAAGTCCTCCCTCAAAACAACTCTCTTCAAAACATAATCTTTCTCCTCCTCCTGCAAAGGTTATCCATTGAGTCATGTGTGTGCGTGTGCGCGCGCGTATGTGTGTGTGTGTTTTGTTGGTGTGTGTGTGTGTGTGTGTGTGTGTGTGTGTTGGTGTGTGTGTGTGTGTGTGTGTGGTGTGTGTGTGTGTGTGTGTGTGTGTGTGTGTGTGTGTGTGTGTGTGTGTGTGTTTGACCTCAAGTTCGTGTGAGTGTTTTGTGTGTTGTCTAGCTTTTCATTTTGTTAGTATTGTTTTTTTCATGATTGTAAGCGCTTAGGGCTTTTGTTAAGATTAAGCGCCATAAATATTCATTATTATTATTATTATTATTATTATTATGCAGTGGATCGCAGAGGGTACTGCTTCATCAAGTCAATTTGCACGTGCACTAATCACCAGCACTATCCCATATCAACGTTTCCATCCATTTTAAAGTGTAATAGGCCTACAATATATATAATGTTCATTGCACATCACTCGCCTGTATAAAAGTAAAACAACATGAAACTAGTCAAATCTCTCAACAGCCCACGAAGAGTAGAACATTAAAAGCAGAGACCAGAATGTGGGAATTTTTAATATTTGTTTGGTGAGTTGTTAACAATCACCTTTCACACATTGTGATTAATATTAACGTAATGTCAAAACATTGATTGTGCGCAAACATTTGCATGGTAAAGACTCAACTTGTTTTTGAAAATTGAATGACACAGGCACAAAGTGAGAAACAACACAGTGGCAACGAAAAAGTTGTCATTAATTGGTCGAAATGTCCCCTCCCCTTCCCCGTCACACACAAAAACCGCATGCAAAAAAACGTAATGGTGGCGCAGCACTAGCTGTGACGCTATCTCCAGGAGGGAGCAGCCCGAATTTCTAAAAAAGTAATACGAATGACTAACCACTAGAAAAACATACAACCAAACTGATCATGTAAATCTTGTACATCCAAAGCAATAGGTCTATTGTTGACAACATATTTATTGTGTTTTAATACTTTCTACAGTAACGAAAAGAATCCTTACTAACAGGTTGGTCTATACCTCCAAAACTCTGCGTTTCCAGTTTTTCTTCTTTTTTTTTGCCTTCTCATTAACAAGCCCTGAAATTATAGACTTTATTTACTTTATTGCTGCATTGTTCTACATGAAGAAACAATCTAATGGTAATGGAACATCCAATTCGAACATTTGCAGACAAAAATACAATGAAAACACAAAGTGGTAACTTTTAAACAAGAAACTGACCTGGATGGAACAGGGATGGGAATTGTCCGCCGAAAAAAAGTCTGTCCTCCATTGGAGGGTTAAGGATTCTTTGGGTCAAACAGGTGCAGTGACCGGTTATGTTCTATATTTACAGAACACGAATCAAAGATGCGAAGAGTTTGCTATGCCATGAAGGAACAATATATAACAACAGCTTCCGAAATTCTGCTTTGAACTTACTTCCAGTCAGACAATATAAATAGAAATTGATGGCACTGTTGGTGTACCACATGATGTAGCTTATGGCATAAAACACGTCGTATTGACCATAAACCACGGAGTCGTCCCAGTCAACGTAGGGACCTACGAGTATATACACTGACACTGGCGTGGTCAGAACCAGAAACGTGACACTGACGGTGACCAGAGTCACTGTCATCGAAGACGCCTTCTGCTGCCGGCTGTTTTGGGTAGTTTGTTGAAGCGGTAGGTGACTGTCTTTACTGACGGATTTCATAAGTTTCCACAGCAAAACCCCGTTGCTGACAGCCACCATAAGAACAGGGACGAAACAGAACTCCATCATATCTATCCAAGGCCATATGATGTCCAGAAATAGCATGTATGCATCCGAATCAGCAAAAAAAGTGCAACTGTTTTCGTTTAAGTCATACCCGTACAGCAAATGGCTATTGATCAAAATGATAACAACGAGCAGTAATCCAGCTGCAACACGTGACTTGGTCTTGGTCCACACAGCGTTGATACGATGTGGCCACAGCACAGAAGCTGCTCTTTGCAATGTTAGACTCACAAGCATCCATGGAGATAGAACTCCCGCAACGTAGATCACTGAGTGACACAGCTTACACATCCATGGACTCAGGTCGGATATGTAAGGCAAGTCAAATTCTCTGTTGAGCCAGTCTTGAAGAGGATTGGAAGCTAGCACTAACTGGTCAGACCATGCCAGGACATTGAAGAAAACGCTCAAACTGGACGAAGGAAGACGAAACATGATTATAATGATCATAACATTTCCAAAAATCCCAAACAAAAGCACAAGAAGCAAACCGATTTTCCAGATCAACCTGGATGCGTTTTTGTATGGCTGGTTTAATTCATTCCAAGCGGAATAATCCCATCTCCATGCAGGCTCGTTTTCAGGCATTCCTGGTGATATTTGTTATGTTTTTTGTTGGTTTGTTTGATTTATAATTTCTTTGTACATTAGACAGTATTGTGAGAGGCAAATATGAAGAGTGCCGAAGTATTGAACTTACTGGAAAGGTATCCTGTAAACGTAATGTAATATAATTAAACTAAATTAAATGTTCAAGTATGCTATAGAAATCTTATAATAATGACAAAAAGTAGACAAACATTCTGCAGTGAATGCTGCAATGTCAAAATGTTAGCTACAAGAGCCGTATGTATACCTCTTGACTGCCATGTAACGTATCACGTACTGTGATGTCAAATGTTAGTTACAAGAGCCGTATGTATACCTCTTGACTGCCATATAACGTATCACGTGCTTGTGATGTCAAATGTTAGTTACAAGAGCGGGTGTGTATAAACCTCTTGACTGCCATATAACGTATCACGTGCTGTGATGTCAAATGTTAGTTACAAGAGCCGTATGTATACCTCTTGACTGCCATATAACGTATCACGTACGCGCTTGATGAAATCACTGACAACATCAGATGAAGGGTAATAAAACTACAACAAAACAACATACAGTATTTATAAGGCGCTAAATATTGATATAAATCAAATCAAAACGCACACACACACACGTTAGCATTTATAACGCAATACAAAGCGCGCACACATTGATGGCATATATGGAATATAGCAGAAACTGCAATTCCAGCTTGGAAACGCCATTTTGTGTTCTGGAGGAGCTTTTGAAGCTCCTGCTGATTCAGGGTGTTCCACGCCTCTAACAAGCACTGTTCTGGGTCATGTAGACTTCTGAGCTGCTGTGAACGGCTGCTAATGGCTACCTGGAGGATGTTTCAACATTGTTCTATCATATTGAGGTCTCTGGATCGGGCAACCTACCTCATATGGACGGTGATCTCTTGCTGTATGTACACATAAACAACCCTTGCTCAAAGAAAATGTGCTTTATCATCCATGAAGATGACATCATCTCAGGTCATACCAGCAGAAAGTTTGACGTGGACATCGATGAACTCATACCTGTAGCGAACAGCTATTAGGGATTCCTTTTGAAGACGTTGTGACACTGTTTTCCCGACCATGCTGACACAGGCGCAAACCGTCAAAGATCCACCCCAAGATCTGAAACACACACTCTGACTCATGTTTCCTGGTAATGCTTTCCTGAGAACCTCCACACCCTGGCAAGACCATCCGTGAAATGACAGATCCTGAACTCGTTGGTGATGAGAATTTCATGTCCAGTCTCATAATGTCCAGATGACGTGGTTCTGGGCTCTCAAAAGACAGCGCTGCTTATGAGCTGGAATGAGCAGGATGCCCAAACATGCCCAGGGGGAGTGAAGGCAGCATCATGGAGTCCGTTCCTCTCAGTCTGGGTGGAAATGTTCCGCAATGAGGCATTCAGCAAATCAAAATGCAATGAGATAGCGATTTTGGCAGGCCTGAAAAAAGCTGAAAACGGCCATTTTTATTACCAGTCACCCAAATTCTGCCACCTTCACGACGTGTATCAGCAGTACCAACCTCATGGCAGTGAATACCAGCTTTGGAAGCGACGCATTGTGATATTCCAAACACTAATGACACAAAGAGTCTGTGTACAACTGTTCTCCAGCATGCCAACACAGAAAGACAACTGTTTGCGTGTCAAATGACGTCATTATCTCACTTCTGGCATGAAACTTTGTCTCTTGTACGACATTTGCGATGTGAGCAAGAAATGTCCTTGATTCTGAAACTTTTACTCGCTTTTATGTTTTCGCTCCATTTCAGTGAAATAACACTTTTGGGGGGTGCCACTCGAAATTCACGTGATGCACTTAAACAGGAAGTTGAATAAAATAAATTTGAGTGAGCTTGTGTTCACGGATGATTGCTCTTTCCGGTCATGTAATTTTTATTGCTTACAATTACACCACCTTCTAGCAATCAAGGTTATAAAAATCTATCCTTAGCAAATTTTGAGCAGTAGGTAGGCCTGACGAAATAGTAATGAAAAGGATGGGGAATTATCTCTGAATGGCTCAGCCACTATACAATTAAATTTAAAACAAATAAAATCACGACGAAAAAATAATGCTGAGGCCTGGTACACAGTACATCCGGATTTTTCCGCGCGGAAATAATCAATAACTAAAAGAAAGAAGGAAACAAAGTTAATATACGGATTAGGGTAAATACGGACACGTTCCTACAGTATATTTTCTCCTTTATTCTTTCTTATACTTATTGACGGATTGCGCTTGGGTTTCCGCGAGGAACATCCGCGTGTATGATGTGTACACGGCCTTAACGCTGATATTAACGACATCAAGGGGTATTAACAACCATAGACCTACTTTTACCTTTATTTCTCGTGTAAAAAACAACAACAAAGCGAAAAACACTAGACTTCTGTTTACCTGAAGAGACAGACGTGGATGCGGTGGGACAGCCCCTGCCGCGCGAAGACCGCCATGTTGATGACGTTGGTGATGACGCCGCAGGTCACGAGCACCGGAAATATCCCGACATACACCAGCAGATCCGCCGTTTCCGCCAGGAAAGGACTGGCCACATTGCGGGGATTGTCACAGGGGATGAACAGAGGAGTGGGGAGTAGGGGGGAGGAAGAGTTGGTGGCAGTGGTGACGTAATCGATGACGTCATGCGTTGTTGTGATTGGAGCATGGTTTCTGCCGTTGTCTGATGATGATCTTGTTGCCAATGACGTCATGTTCGTTTCGTCATGTATGTATTGGAGTCAATAACCTTGGTTAGTATGCCTATATATAATACTCTCAGCGTCCTATACTCTAACAGCGTCCTAGTCATGCCAATCATGAAAAAGAATACAAATAATCAGAAAGGACACATTAAGAGGCCGCGAGGCCTAGTTGTCCTCATTCTCTGACCTGACCTGACCAGTTGTCATGAACTGATAATCAACATTTATTACATTCACAGATTGTCAAGGTTCTCTTCAACGGCTTTGCTCATATTAATGTGTGTGGAGGATAGACAATTACATAACTATGTTCACATACGCAAAGAGAGAGAGACGAGAGAACGAACGAACGAACGAACGAAACTTTTTTATTGCGGGAAAAAGAGTAAGCACACAATGGGCATTTTTACATCTTGCCCTCAAACAAACATGCAAAAACATCAAATATTCAACACAAAAATAATGAAGCATGCAAAAATAGTCATGTTGGCACCTCCTCTTCCCTGAAGAAGGTTGAGACAGATTCCATGAATATTGTTGGATCTGAATTGCCATTTCGGAAGACTGTAAAGTACCCTGATGTCTCCCTCGATCAAACCATGTCGATGCAGGAGCAAATATCTAGTGTTTGTTGTCCATCTTTCTTAGAGTTAAGGCGTATCGCCTCCATCAGACCCTTCCTGTCCAGAGATGCTGCTGTCAGACTGATTTCTGCCTTGGTGTTGTCCAGATTGGACTACATTCTGTAATGTATTCATTTTCATAGAGATGCATGGTGAGGATACGTGAACCAGTCTGTTAGAAATGTTTGTACGAATGGTGAATTAAAAGCGCATTGAGTTGCTTAGCAAGATTATGCGCTATATAAGCATTATTAATTATTATTATTATTATTATTATTATTATTATTATTATTATTATTATTATTATTATTATTATTATTATTATTATTATTATTATTATTATTATTATTATTATTATTATTATTATTATTATTACTATTATTATCCTCACGATTCGGCCATGGCTATTATAATTCCAATTTATAAAAAGGGTAACCCAGAACATGTTGATAATTACACGGGCATTTCCTTGTTAAGCATCTTATCTAAATGTTATGCATCCATATTGAATGCAAGATTATATAGTTGGTTAGAAGACAATCAGTTAATTTGTGAAACTCAGGCAGGATTTAGGAAGAAGTACTCCACTATTGATCAGATTTTCAATTTATATGCAATACTACAAAAATGCATGAATAAAAAAAGGTCAAAAGCTATATGTAGCTTTCGTAGATTTTAAGAAAGCTTTTGATTCGGTTAGACATGGAAAACTTTTAGATTGTTTAAAAGATCAAGGTGTAAACGGACAAATTTTTGCAGCTCTTTCAGCAATGTATAAGACATTATTATCATGTATCCGAGTAAATGGTACTCTGTCTGAATTTTTCGAATGTCCAATTGGTGTTAGGCAAGGATGTGTTCTAAGCCCTACTCTATTTTCGTTATTTATCAACCAGTTATCTGAACAAATGGACAATAAAGACTAACATGGTGTACAGTACGTTATTACCTAATTTAATGGAAATATTAATTTACTTTTTGCTGACGACGTTGTTCTTATATCTACATCACCTAGTGGTTTACAAAACCAACTGTCCGTTTGTATCGAAGGAAACCAGCCTTCCCCCTCATTACTGAAATACGGCGTCCCACAAGGGTCTGTCTTAGGTCCCATCTTGTTCACAATGTATGCACAGCCACTCAGCCTAGTCATCAAGCAGTCAATATCCCACTATCATTTCTTTGCTGATGATTCACAAATGCACGATTCTGGCCCACCCTCTGAAGTTTCTCGTCTATCATCAGACATCACATCTTGCATAGAGAATGTGGCAACATGGATGAAATGCAACAAACTAAAGATGAACGATGATAAACTTGAACTTGCCTTGATTGGAACCAAGAACAAACTTGAGCAAACTGCTATTCGTTCCCTCGTTGTGTCTTATTTAGAAATTCCATTCTCTGATTCTGTTCGTAATTTGGGTGCATATTTTGATTCATCTTTTACAATGGACACACATATAAACCATCTCTACAAGAAGCTTTACTCCCAGCTTCGTAAACTAAGTAAAATTCGTCATTTCCTGTCAGTTGATGCTGCCAACAAACTTGCTATTGCTTTCATTCTCTCTCGCTTGGATTACTGTAACTCTATGCTTGTGGGTCTTTCTGATGAAAATGTTTCCAAACTTAAAAAAATACAAAATTTTGCTGCCAGACTAGTTTTGCAAAAGTCGAGGCGTGAAAGTGCAACAACTCTGCTGCGCAGCCCTCCACTGGCTGCCTGTCAAGGCTAGGGTAGAGTATAAGGTTGCGTCTCTCTGCTATCAATGCCTCAATTCCGAATCTGCGCCCTCTTATCTTTCGGAGCTTCTCCACCCTTACATGCCTCCTAGAGCACTTAGGTCTCAAGACTCTTCTCTGTTAATTGTTCCTAGGTATTCTCTGAATTCCTACGGCAAAAGGGCTTTCTCTGTTTCCGGACCCACGATTTGGAATTCTCTACCCCTTTCTCTCAGAAAAGTCACCTGTCTCCAAACCTTCAAATCCCAACTGAAAACATATCTCTTCAGAAAGTACCTTGAGTGATGTTTGGCGTGAGGAAAGATATGTAGGCCTACTTGTAGCCTCTCTCTCTCTCTCTCTCTCTCTCTCTCTCTCTCTCTCTCTCTCTCTCTCTCTCTCTCTCTCTCTCTCTCTCTCTCTCTCTCTCTCTCTCTCTCTCTCTCTCTCTCTCTCTCTCTCTGTGTGTGTGTGTGTGCGTGCCCGTGTGTGTGTGTGTGTGTGTGTGTGTGTGTGTGTGTGTGTGTGTGTGTGTGTGTGTGTGTGTGTGTGTGTGTGTGTGTGTGTGTGTGTGTGTGTGTGTGTGTGTGTGTGTGTGTGTGTGTGTGTGTGTGTGTGTGTGTGTGTGTGTGTGTGTGTGTGTGTGTGTGTGTTTAGTGTTATAATATAATCATTTAGTATACAAATTTAGTATTTTTCTTTTTTAGGCTTAGATTGTAAGATTTCGTTGTGGCCAGAATTTTTATATTCTTGTTACGAAAAGTGTGTCGCTGATATAATTGTATCTCAAACTCAACTCAAAATGGTTTAATGGTTAGGCCTGTGAAGCCCATAAACATACAGAGTTCAGAAAACAGTATTATGTACAAACAAATCCAAATGGCTCATCTACTTAGCTATTCAGTTTAAGGGGACGCAATTCAAGCGTACTAACAGAAGTACGAATTTACATTTGAAAAGGGAAAAAATAACAAGAAATAACAAGAAGAATAATGCAAGGGAAAAAAATACATAGGTATGTAGATAATGTCGTCAAATGACTTTGATACTACATTATACAGGTAGAAAAGAAAGGTCTGTGGCCTATTAATTATGAATAGACAGTTGGGAAAAAGTAAAAAGTACTTTCCATGGAATTTACCAATCAGGCACTGATGAGTGTTCTCAGATGTTTAAATGCATAACAGATAAAAGTAAGAAACTTATGCCTGAGATTGTTATAAGCTGGACAATAAAAAAGGAAGTGTATTTCGTCTTCTGGTGAATAGGAACATAAAGGGCACAACAACGAACGAACATCAGAAGTATATCTAAATCTGTTACATTTTAATTCAGTGACTCCTAGCCTAAATCGTGGGGGAGAGAGAGAGAGAGAGAGAGAGAGAGAGATAGAGAGAGAGAGAGAGAGAGAGAGAGATAGAGAGAGAGAGAGAGAGAGAGAGAGAGAGAGAGAGAGAGAGAGAGAGAGAGAGAGAGAGAGTACGAGATAATATGGTGGTACATGTCGTGGTGCATTCCGTCCTGTTACTTGTTTATATTTTCATTAGTTTCTGCGAAAAAAGAAGAAAAGAAATGAAAAGAAAGGCGGGGGACAGTGGAGGGTCAAAAAAAAAAAAAAAAAAAAGATCATTTGCAACAAACGCATATAGAAGACATAAATATTGCCTCTTTGTTCCTATTGACTTGATTTTAAAAAAACACAACCCCCACCAAAAAAAAAGAAAAAAAAGAAAAAAAAGATGCTATTCTGGCGCGTGTGGGCTAGAATCCTTTATCGTGGAGATTGCAGTGCCCAGGGTGAATCCCCACTCTCTCGGCCAAAGGGATTGAGGACACAGCTGGCGTTGTGGAAGGTCCCAAAGACCAACCCTCCTTGGCTTGCAGCACCAGAGCGCGTGCCAAGGCCCCCTCGTTTGAGAGTCATTAGTCTTTCACGAGAGACTAAAACTGTACCAGAGTTCTATTACTGTACAATATCGTCTATTGTACAGCTCTCATGTACTGATTGGCCCCTCACCAGAGGCTAATGTGCAACCAATGAGAACGCCATTTGACAAAGGGCCACTTAAATAACATCATACAATTGATGCATTTTCTTCAGCTACTAGGCAAAACTTTCACTGTGATGCCGACAGTCACCCTACCAAATTGAAATGATTATAACTCTAAAACGGAAACCTTATAAGAAGGGTTGAATCATTTGAAGATAATGTCTGAAGTTTTTAGCTGTACCATATCTCATTAATGGTCATTGAACTTAATGTCCCTTCGTGGTGCTAGGTCACATTTGATTCTACCATTTTAATACGTGAAGAATCGTCAGCACCAAAAGGGCGAAGGATATAGCAAGAAGAACAATAACAAGATGGTCAAATAGAGCCATAAGAGCTAAATCACCAACGCGCGCAGCGTTCTCGGCTCCAGTGACCTGACCTTTGACAACATAACCTTCATTATCGAACTTGGCCTAGATCTTCCTTACTACTATCCGCATGCAGCAATTGAGCAACCTAGTCCATCCGTCAAAAACGCTAGAGAGGATGCTACAAACATACAGGTCAGGTCAGGTCAGTAATTAAGAAGACTAGCCTCGCGGCCTATCAAGAGTCCTTTTCTTTTTTTTACTTTCTTTTTTATTAACAAACAAAATACAAACATACAAACATACAAACACCAGCCAGACACGAGTCGGAAACATTACTAAATTTCAATTTTCAGACACCCGAATCTGAGCTAGCATTTGGATCGAAATGTGTATGAATGAACTGCAGTCCATTTTTCATTCTCTTCTTTATGTATTGGAATGATGATGTTATTAACGTTTGCGACTGTTTACGCATATCTTGGAAATGTATGTATGAGCTTAGGGTGGTGTCACGTTTGTGTGATGTGGTGGGTGTGTGTGTGTGTGTGTGTGTGTGGTGTGTGTGTGTGGTTGTGGTGGGGTTGTGTGCATTTGTGTGTGTGTGTTGTGTGCGTGTGCGTGGTATTGTGGTGTCGCACGCAGTACGTGTGTGTGTGTGTGGGTGCATTGTAATGGACGTTGAAAACGATTATGTCCACGGCGTAGAGAGCACAGATTGAATAAATATATGTATGCGCATGCTTTTGGCATGTGAGTGCGTCTGCACGCTCGATTGTTTGACAAACCCATGTCTGGAAATTCTCAATGAAAAGTTTGATTTTGTTCAAAATTTGAATAACAGAGAAAAGTGACAGGTGACTTGCTGAAGCTTCTTGTTCGTTTTGGTCCTACCCTTTCTCCCCTCATAAAACCTCAAATTTGTACCTATAGAAAGACGAGGGCAAGCTGTGTGCGAGAGGAGAGAGAGAGAGAGAGAGGGCGAGAGGAGAGAGAGAGAGAGAGAGAAGGGCGGGCGAGATGAAGAGAGAGAGAGGAGAAGAAGAGAGAGAGAGAGAGAAAACCCAAGAACAAGAAACACGTTTTAATGAACGTGCCGTCTGCCATGCAAATGAAATAGTGGGAAGGGGAAATGTTAAATCAAACAAAAAACGGGGGAAAATCCATAAACACAAGATATTTAAGCACAGAGAGGAGAGAGAGGAGTGGAGAGAGAGAGAATCGAAGAGGAGAGAGAGAGAGAGAGAGAGAGAGAAGAGGAGAGAAGAGAAGAGAGAGGAGAGAAAAGATGAGAGGAGAGGACAGACAGACAGACAGACAGACGGACAGACAGACAGGACACAAACACGTAGATAGTTCACACATAGAATAATATCTGAACATAGTTAAAAGATCAATGATTTCCAACATCTTTTGAAAAAATATGATGTGATTTTTAAAAAAATAAAAACAAACAAAACAACGTTTTACGAGAGGCAATGGCGGAGAGTCAAGATAAAAAAAAACAATATTGGGTTGTTTCTAGAAGGTGAATGCATGCAATATATTTAGATACACAAAAAAACAACCAAATTAGTACACAGACAGCTTGCAGCGCGTGGGCACGCATCATCACATCATCATCGTCATCGTCGTCATCATCATCATCATTGTAGTCGTCGTATCGTCACATCATTCATCATCACCATCAATTGCCACCATCATCATCATCCATCATCGTCGTGTCTCGTCGTCGTAGTCGTCATCATCATATTATCAATCGTCGTTCGTTCTCATCATCATCATCAATTTCATCATCGTAGTCGTCGTCGGCCGTAATCATCATCATCATTATCATAATCATCGTAGTCGTCGGTTGTCGTCTGTCATCATCACATCACCATCTCTTCATAATCATCATTCATCGTTGTCATCGTCCTCATCATCATAATCATATCACATCATCATCATCGTCATCATCATCACATCATTCATCATCATCATCACCCATCATCAGTATCATCATCATGATCACTCATCATCATCATCTTCTCACCGTCAGTGTCATCATCATCATCAACGTCACCATCGTCATCGTCACCGTCATCACCATCATCATTATCATCATCCATCATCATCATCATCATGGTATGTAGAGTGACAACAGTGGCTATTTCGCGTTTCGCTTCGTTGGCCAAGTAAACCCGAGTAGAACCTGTGTACAGGGGATTTTTTCCTCTCTTCTGCACTAGGCTAACGGTCTGAACGTGGACCTTTCGGATGAGACGATACAAACCGAGGTCCCGTGTCACCAGCACTTAGCATACGCTAAACCCAGTGGAAACAAACAGCTGTCATTGTGGTCAAAAATTTACCCACGCCCCCTTATCAGTGACAAAAATCGCAGGCAAAAATGTTTTTAAATAAATTGGGTGGCACGCCTTCGGCTGCGACGCGCTCTCCAGGTGGGAGCAACCAGAATTTCACAGAGACGCCTCTGTGACTATAAAGTACCTAATACCTAATACTAATACCGAATGATCATCACCATATCATTCATCATCGTCACCGTCATCATCATCATCATCTTATCATCATCGTCATCATCACGTCATCACCATCATTATCATATCATCGTCATCACATCATCATCAGTATCAGTATCATCATCATATCATCACATCAGCATCATCATCATCATCGAGTATCATCATCATCAGCAGAAGCAGCAACATCATCATCATCATCATCATCATCATCATCATCACCATTCATCATCATCATCATCATTACCGCATCATCATCATGCTTAAATCGTACGTCGTCGGTCGTCGTCGATGGGGGTCAACGACCATTCGTAGCACATAGAATTTCACTTGATTTTCCTTTCACATGACTAATGAATGTAATTATTGGCACGAGCCAGGTTTTGAATGAAGCGTGTTATGACTATAATATAAAATCTTGCACCACAGAATTTTTCATTTACTTTTAGTTACACGTTGGCAGGTTTCATCATAATATCGTATAGGGTGAGAGAGAACAAATGTAGCCTCGCGTGTACATAGCGATTAGTGCGTGGGTGTGTTGTGCGTGTGGCGTTTGCGTGTGCGTGTGTGCGTGCGTGTGTGTGTGTGTGTGTCCGTGTGTGCGGAGTGCGTTTGCGTCGTGCATGCGCGCGTGCGATTGTGTGTCGTGCGTCGTGCGTGTGTATGCCGTGTGGTGTGTATGTGTTGTGTTGTGAGTGCGTGCGTTAGTTGTGTGTGTGTGTGTGTGTGTGGATGTGTGAGTGTGTGTGTGTGTGTGTATGTGTGTGGGTGGGTGTGTGTGTGTGTGTGTGTGGGTGTGTGTGCCATGTGTGTGACAGGGTTTTCTGAAAAGACTGTGCGTATTAACGCACTAAAACCTCTCGAATACCCTGAATCTCAAAGCGTGCGTGAGATTGTGCGCTTTAAAACACAAGAGGAGTGGATTGACGAATAGCGTGGTGCACAGTCGTTAGTCTATGTCACGTGAACACTATCCACGATATATTTCTAGTTCCAATGCAAACACAGTGATAGCCACTCTCGGTATGACTCCTAGGAAATAAGATTAGCGTGTAATAATGGTAACGTGTACACCGACTTTACATTTCAGTAATCTAATAACAATGCTCCAGTTGAAACGTCGGTTAGGACTGATCCATGATCTCGGCTAACAAGCTGGAATCGCAAGCCTAGATTGGACTGAAAAAAATCTTACACGACATGCAGAAAGGACCTGGGCTCTTAAAAAAAAACCACGTCAACGTTCCCAGTCATCTTATGAAATAGGAAGATTTCTAAGAATTCTACAGCAATAAGAGGGAAAACAAGTGGAAACCGTTAATGTGACACGTGACGTGAGTGGAGGTCTTAAAGCTGGCTGTAAGTCGGGCAAGCGTGCAAGAAAACTGAAAAAAAGAAGGAACAGGTTGTTCCGCAAACAGAAACAAATCAGTGCATGCGTGTATGTTGTGTGTATGTATGTGTGATGTGTACGGGTGTGGCGTGCGTCCGGGCGTGTTGGGCGGGTCAATGTGTGTGTGTATGTGAGTATGTGCGACCGAGCGAGTCGCGAGATTGTGGTGGTGGTGTGTGAGGGTGTGTGATGTGTGTTGTGTGTGTGTGGTGGAGTGTGTGTGTGTGTGTCTGTGTTTGTGTGGTGGTGTTTGTGGCTGGTGTGTGTGGTGTA
>JAGGCT020002672.1:0-14687 GCA_017654935.2 Phymorhynchus buccinoides | reverse complement strand
TGACCCGTGTGCTTTACGCGCATACAAACAAATCTAAAGTATTTTAGATGGCCTGCTATGAGCTAAATTGGAAGCTAGGTTTTTCAAATCGGACCCCACACCCCTCACCCCTCTCATTAAAACAAATGTGTGATGTTGCAGTAGCTGCGACGCGCTCTCCTGGTGAGAGCAGCCCGAATTTTACAGGGGCGAGTAGATTCTTTGAATTTAACCCCCCAAAAACATTTAGTGAGGAAGTTTTGATTAATGTTCTTTTCGTTCTTCATTCTAAGCGTTACATGCAAGCTGTCGTATTTGTGATTAAATTTATAGCAAAATGAACAGGCTGCGAAGGGCTTCGACTTTTTTTTCTTCTAAGAAAACAAAAGTTAAACACAGTTGCTTCTGACTGAAAGACGAAAGAAAGGGGGAAAGGGGGCGGCAATAAGAAAAATGCAGACAGACAGAAAGAGAGGGGGGAGAGAGAGAGAGAGAGAGAGAGAGAGAGAGAGAGAGAGAGAGAGAGAGAGAGAGAGAGAGAGAGAGAGAGAGAGAGAGAGAGAGAGAGAGAGAGAGAGAGAGAGGAGAGAGAGTCTCTCTCTCTCTCTCTCTCTCTCTCTCTCTCTCTCTCTCTCTCTCTCTCTCTCTCTCTCTCTCTCTCTCTCTCTCTCTCTCTCTCTCAAATCACTCAATCTCATCCCATCAATCAAGGCACACACACACACACACACACACACACACACACACACACACACACACACACACACACACACACACACACACACACACTCTCTCTCTCTCTCTCTCTCTCTCTCTCTCTCTCTCTCTCTCTCTCTCTCTCTCACACACACACACACACACACACACACACACACACACACACACACACACACACACACACACACACACACACACACACACACACACACACACACACACACACACACACACACACACACACACACACACACACACACACACACACACACACACACACACACACACACACACACACACACACACACACACACACACACACACACACACACACACACACACACACACACACACACACACACACACACACACACACACACACACACACACACACACACACACACACCACCTTCACTCACACGCACAGGCCGTAAATCACCCAACAATCCGTGGCATGTGACAAATAGTTCAACTGTCCTGTAATAACAGGAGAAAGAGGAGAGAGAAAAGCTCGTAAATTACCGTGTAATTATCGATGCTGTGAAAAGCATCAAAACGCTACACTCACACAAGCACATGAAAATGAAATAAATCATGAACGCGGTGAATAAAACCACATTTTCGAGTTAAATCCTTTCACCCCCAGTCATTTATCAGCCCCAAAATACCCTTAAGCTTAACTGGGTAGAGAAAATAAAATCATCTGCAATATTGGAAATGTCTCTATAACATGTAAAACATTAGGCTTATCCTTACCTCCAAAAAATAAGAAAATAGGGTCTTTGGATAACAGGCCCTGATTTGATGTCGTTCAGTGACATGGATGTTAAGCCATTGTGGTGCATAAATGCGACATTGGCGGTGAAAGGGTTAATTAAAAAAGACTGACGAGGTGAATTTTGAAGACAACACGCTAAGCTTAACAATGCTGGTAATGAAGTTTTTCAGGAGCGACATGCCCGATCTTTCCTTGGAAGGCTAGAACACCAAGGCTACATCGAAATGTTGTCACGCTATGCATAGTTAGTCATGCGGGCAGTCTCTGCATTCTTTTCTTTACCTCTAAGAATATATGTGACCCAGCACCACGAAAGGGACATTAAGTCTCACAACAGGCTTGGAATGTCAAAAATCTCATTTTGGGGTCAATTTTGAGTTATGGGTATTTTCGTGTTCTGTTATATCTTAGCTTTCATATTTATTAAAGGACAATCTTTAACAGGGTCTCTAAATGGTGTTTTAAGCGTTTAAAAAAAAATGAGTAGGTCAATGCAATTTATTCAGCTAGGCTAGGTTAGATTGTGTTTTCTCAAAATGGCCGACACTCGCCCTACTAAATTTAAATGATCATAACACTGGAACTGAAAAATATACAAGAATGCTTCTTGTATCAGTATTAGAAAGAGAATTGTCTGACGTTTTCAAATGTGTAATTTTCTCAGAATGGCCAGTTTGACACTTAATGTCCCTTTTGCGGTGCTAGGTCACATGTGTGGTCAGTTGGTTGACGAAGGCTTCTCTTATTAAAAGCAGAACATTCCCAGTTTAACTGAAAGCTTGTTGTTTTGTGTTTTGTGTTTTATTGGGAATTTAATTTTATATAGCGCATAGTGTGGGGATGCGATGGCATTTGATAATACAGAGAGAGAGAGAGAGAGAGAGAGAGAGAGAGAGAGAGAGAGAGAGAGAGAGAGAGAGAGAGAGAGAGAGAGAGAGAGAGAGAGAGAGAGAGAGAGAGAGAGAGAGAGAGAGAGAGAGAGAGAGAGAGAGAGAGAGAGAGAGAGAGAGAGAGAGAGAGAGAGAGAGAGAGAGAGAGAGAGAGAGAGAGAGAGAGAGAGAGAGAGAGAGAGAGAGAGAGAGAGAGAGAGAGAGAGAGAGAGAGAGAGAGAGAGAGAGAGAGAGAGAGAGAGAGAGAGAGAGAGAGAAGCAGTCCGTTGTGTTATTTTGATTTTTTTAACGTGTAACCAACGCAGTAAATAATTATTGTATCATACATTTGGATACAAGCACCAGCCAATGAAAACAAAAGCAAATAAAAAGTAATAAATCATTCAGACATGTGACCTGCTTTATTTTGGCTAAGATGTAATTTAGATGTCCCACTTCATGTTCACGACTCTCAACCTCAAGTCTGGTTCTTTCAGGTTCGTGACAATAACCCTCGGCTGATCCTAACCCTATCCGTTTCCCAAGAATGGCAAAATGTCGCTTCTTAGTCAACATTTTTCAGTGAGAGAATTTGATGGGGAATATATATATATATATATATATATATATATATATAACACAAAAAGAAAGAAAACTACAACAAATCCGTGGTGGTTTCAATTTTAATACTAGCTTTCGAGAGGTGTCCTCTCTTCTTCAGGTATGACACACTGGTAAAGAGAATCACACGTAAACAAACACAATAATGACGTACAATGAAGACCCTGCATAGCAACAACACTGATGTAAAGTTATGAATGACATTATTATATATATATATATATATATATATATATATAGGCCAACATTCAGACTGAAGAGTCTTTCACAAGACGAAACAACTGTCTTTGCATAGGCGTCGTCCATCTCCCCCATTGAGAGAAAAAGTAAATCAGCACATTATTTTCTTCTTATTCTTCTTTTCAGAACACAGAACAAATCGTAAAGTCAAAGATAACTGAGTTTGTTTCTGAAGTTCACAAATATAGACATTGGACACAATTTTGTTTTATCAAAGCAAAGTATTATGCATTTCAAATGCACCAACTTTTTAGTCCTTCAGATTAGGGAAATGGAGCTCAGCTAATTTAACTGAGATTTTATATTCATACTATTTTTCTTCTTATGTTTGGATATCATCTCAGTAGTTGGCCCTCCCTAGTCATGTTTATTTTATTTTTGTATTATCATTTTAGAACATTATTATTTTCGTCATTTTACATAAGATGTTTTACCGTTTCTTTTTAACTTAGTGTTGGTTTGCTTTTATTGTGGACTTTCAATCTGTTGCAAAGAGGACAACCATTATCTTGTAGAAAGCCTTCTTGCTCAGCTTGAATTTTCCCTGGACACTCAGACTGAAGAGTTCACAAGACGAAACAGCTGTCTTTGCATGGGCATTGTCCATCTCCCCCATTGGGAGAAAAGGTAAATCAGCACATTATTTTCTTCTTATTCTTCTTTTCAGAACACAGAACAAATCGTAAAGTTAAAGATAACTGAGTTTGTTTCTGAGGTTCATGAATACAGACACAAAAAAGTGTTATCAAAGCAAAACCGGTCCTACAACTTTGCCCCCCTTTTCTATAGACTGGATTTACAATTTTGGTGGAGAAAACCTGAAACTCGTTTTCTACGAAATACGAAATACATCCGATAAATCACCATCATGAACAACAACATTTTCACGATATGGTGTTTTGGCACTCTTTTCAAAATGGCGACGGGTGACAATACCCACGTGACGAGAACGAACGATAACTCGCAACAGGAAACACAAACACTCACCAATCATTACATCCCCTCACAACAATCCCAGACAACCAACGCAACACGAAGCTCTTCTTCTTCTTCTTCTTCTTCAACTGCGGGTATCCGGACTCAAAGAATGTCTTAAAGACCCCACGGTTCGAAATTTTACCATTAAAGACACCAGCGGTCACCTTTACATCGAAAGTCTGTCTCCTGCCGGGCTGGCTTCGAAATGTCACTTCCAAGTCAGCGCCGCATCTGATAAAGTCGTTCGTTTGGAAATTCACAAATGTCTTGGCAAAGTCTCCTTTAAGTATTCGGATTCTTTCGTGAATTTCCGAGGGAATGTGATACACGTCAACTGCTTAAGGACGCGGTATTTACCTGTGTTGTATAGCATGTCGAATAAGGTGAAGGTTCAAGTGGAAGAAACACCAAAAGTGTCCAGAAACCGGTGGGTGGATGCTTATTTCGATTTGTCATTCTTCGCTGTTAATAAATCTGAGAGGTGGCATCAGGATTTGCAGATCAAGTTTGTGTCTTCTTCTGCTGGTAAAGGGGAACAGAAGTCTATCTGATTCTGTCTGTCTGTCTGTCTGTCTGTCTGTCTGTCTGTCTGTCTGTCTGTCTGTCTGTGTAATACTATGCTATCCCTGTCTCTCATTGTTCTCTGTCTCTGTTGGTCTCTGTTAGAATCTTAAGTATGATGAAGGTGGAAGATCAAACGAATAAGAAAGAAAAAAGTGTGTCACTGTATGTCTGTCTGTCTAATGACGATGACAACGATAATGACGATGATGATAATAACTTACTATGACAACAATGATGATGATGATAATAATAATAATGATAACTAACATTTACAGAGTGCCCTTTCTCTTTTGAGCTCACCGCGCTTCACAAATTATTTAAATGAATAAATAGATAGATCATAAATATTTAAATAAACTACTAAAATATTAACCATCACAAACACGCACACAGACACAACATGCGCACGTGCACACCCACGCACATGCACACACAAAAACATGCACGTGCACACTCTCACACACAATGTGGGGAACATAGTTTTAAGGCAGGAAACAGGACAAGGAAGAAATCAGAGGTATTGCTGGAAGAGGTGAGTTTTAAGAGCGGTTTTGAAAGATTGGAAAGATTTAGCAGAACGAAGTTCATAGGGTAGGGAGTTCCAGATAGCATAGGCACTTAAATAAAATGACAACGTTTTTGTCTTACCTCATAAGGGAAGACTGTACCTTCCTGTATAGCTTCCACATAGCGATCGTCTGCATGAAGGTCATCAGGCTGTCTTCTCAATCACCATCATTTGTACACTATTTACAATATACCACTTGAATAATCCTCCCAAACAAACAAAGAATCCATTTCAGTGTCAATTCACATTATTTCGTTACAAAATGGTCCAGGATTGTTTGGCTGAAGTTCACTTCTGTTTTTTCCGATTTTCTATAAAACTTAACAAATGTCTTTTCACTACTCCAACCAGCACTCTTCATAATTTTAGTTAACGGTACTCCTCTGAAGTAGACACACTTCTGGTACTGTGCGTCGATAAAATATCAGTATTTATGCCTGCCTCAGCGAGCACAGTTCTCACCCAGCGAGCTAATGTATCTTGACTGACAGGCAGATGTGGTTTTGGAATTGTTTTGAACAACTGTGGCCCTGTGTTGACATTTTTTAGTTTTTCCAAGATAAACCTTCAGATGAGGGACTAAACCCAGTTTGGGTTACTTTGAAATACGCATACCTCAGCAGGCTGAAGGTGAACTCCTGGTTTCGATTGTTTCTATTTTTCAGAAACGTAATTATACATCTGTCGCTTTTTAGCTTAATGTGTGAACGTTTGAGAGTATGTAAAGCCTGGCTCCTTCGTCCAGTCAATAGCATCAACAGCATACACGTGCGTAAAGTAAGGTCTTTGAGGGACAAGCTATCTAATTCAGGCAGCGATTCCAAGTAACTTAGAGCCTGATCCACATCCCAAGTTTCTCTATATTTAGGCAGTGAAGGTCTCTTCTCAAACGCTCCTTTCATCACTCTACGTACCACTGGGTGATTTCCTACTGTTTGTTCCCCTTCTCCCAAAGATAGGTACGATGATAAGGCATAATTCATCAGCCCACACTTCAATCCTCAATTCTTGGAAAATGATGATGATGATAATAGTAATAATAAGGGGCTTCAGTCATACACTTCGTTTTATACCGACCGACTTGTCTGCGTTTGTATGCAATTGCTTGAATTTTTACTGACTACTTATGATATACAAATTTTGTTTGTCATAATTTCCAGTGCTGTGCGCATTAAGAATTGAACCTATACTACAGGTGGAGCCATCGAAAAAAAACAGCATTATATTGCTATTGAAGCTTTTGTTGCTTCCCATTGAGACCTAATGGTCCTTGCC
Source organism: Phymorhynchus buccinoides (assembly GCA_017654935.2). Classification (NCBI taxonomy): domain Eukaryota; kingdom Metazoa; phylum Mollusca; class Gastropoda; order Neogastropoda; family Raphitomidae; genus Phymorhynchus; species Phymorhynchus buccinoides. Next base: position 8,098 of record JAGGCT020002672.1, on the reverse strand, counting down.
ATCGATTCTTGCTCTACCTTGATTCTTGCATTGCCTTTGGTATTTAGCTTTCAGTTAGCTTTCCCATATATATAAATATGTATGTTTGCTTGGGTAATTAAAGACTTAAATTGGTTTGTTGTAAAGCACTAAAGCACTAAATCAGTTTATCACCCTGGGGGTCTGTGAGAGAATGAAGCATCAGCTACAAAACCCTTTTAATTCCTGCCTGCCTTACCTTAGTTGAAACATTCACACCTGTATGTAAATAATATAACTTATTATGGAGACAATAAATGACAGCTTGTGATTCACGTAGGCAGTTTGCCTGCAGAATATCAGCAGACAGGCTACAAGTAAGGAATTGCAATAGTCGATGCAAGACAGTACTAAATCTCATACTTGAGTCTTGGTGTTTTGGGGGGATTACTACGCAACATGGGGGCTGATCGCTCCTCAACGTAATTATCTCCTGGCAGAAGACCCACCACGGGTAGGAGAAGGACCAGAAAGAAATCCAAAAAGAAAGGCAACGCCTCTGATAAGATCATTACAGAGCCGTCGTCACTTTCGAAAGAGCCAGATCTACCCGGATCTAGTGATAGATCTACCAACAGATCTGGAGTGGATACATTGGATCGCTGCAGGCAACGGGCGTAGACTAAAATGTGCAGAGTGCAGAGTGCCTGCAGAGTGCCTAGATCTAATTCCGTGGGTGCAAACCAGGCTCCCAGACTACATGTTGTGTGTATACCTTACACCGAAACGTAAGTTTATGTGTGAAAGTTGTGCATCTGATCACATGGATCCAGAATTACTGAGTGAAATCGAGCAAGAGAGAGATGAAGTTCATCGAGAAGAAAGACCTATTTTTAGCGCCTGCTCCATTATCGACAAAGCCAATCAGACCAAAGACAGTACTACAACGACAAACACGACCTCTTCCCAGACAGAACCCCCAGACCTTTCTATGATTGAAAAATAAGAAAAACAAGAGTCTTGTGGACGAAATGAATCGATCAATGTTTGACTTGAAGACTTCTCTTTCAAAACAAATCAACGAGCTACATGCAATCATACGGGGCCGAAACATGGAAATGGTGTTAACAACAGCTGATACAACAACAAACAATGACAACGCCCAGCATGTAGCACCAACACAGTCAACAGCCTCCACTCATGCCAAATGCTTATCACAGACTGACCAGACAAACAAGAACAAAGCGACATTTGCAGATATTGTTAAAAACACAGCACAAAATGCTGCGCCAAGGGGTTCTTCAGAATCAGGTGACGTAAAATGCGCTGAAGTCAAGAAAAGTGACGGAACTGTGATGGATACAAAAAAGAACATTCTAATCTCTAAGAAAAAAGCAACAAGGTTAACCAAATGTCAAAAGCAAAACAGGAGAAAACGATCACTATTCTTTGCCAAACGTCATTCTGTTCCAAGACTCAACAATGCGACTAATAAATTATCGTCGCTTGGGGCACGCCTACGGGGTTCAATTCACATAAAAAACATCCTACAAAATTGAGGTTTGCAAAAAGAACCTGGACGACATCAAGGGGGCTGATTGCATAGTTCTTCATTGTGGTATCAATGATCTAAAAGGAAAGGATCCCAAAGCAGTTGTGACAGAAATGTCGGAGGTTGTCAAGAAAGCACAAGCGTGTCAGCCAAAAGCACAAATAGTCGTAAGCAGAGTGGCCTCTGTCAAGGATCACCATCTACAAAGCAAGCGTGAACTGTTCAATGCTCTGCTACTGTCTGAACTGCCCCGTCATCAGGTCTCCATCTTGTCCCATGAAAACCTTGATGCTCATAACAACAGACTGATGAGGGACACCATCCACCCATCAGAGAGGGGCACCAGCATCCTTGCTGGCAACCTGGGTTGTCACGTCCACCGCCTCTTTTGGGAAAGGCCACGAAGGAGGCGCACCCAGCACCCTACCAGCGGACGTGGCACCAGTGGTGGGTAACGTGGTCCAGGCAGCAGGAACTACAGGCTTACCGGGAACTACAGGCCTGCAGGCGACCCCAGAGCTGCGTTCCCCTGGCGTCCTCATCTGTGGAACCCTTTCTTCCGCCACCCTTATGTTTCCTGGTGACTTTGCCCCAAGTTTCTTGTGTTATATAAACAGTGATAAGTTTATATTTTCATGAAAGTTATTGATAATTATGTGTCTATTCTGCAATGGAATTGCATATCTATCGTAAAGACCTTGTTGCATTTTGAAAATCATATTTATTCAAATAATTTCTCTCTTTTGGCTTTGCAGTCTTTAAATGTTGAACCATCTAAACTGCCTCAATTTCGAGGATTCTATTACCCCCTCTATATAACTGCAATATAACAACTAAAAGGGTCCAGACTGCAATATATGTTAGATCAAGCCTTAATTATAGATCTTTAAAATTAGACATTAACCCATACACTCCAGATGCAGAAGCATTTTTTGCTACTGTGTTATCGTTAAAAGTTAGCAAAGATTTTAATATAAATATAGTTTCTGTATATTATCCAAGCGGCCCAAATGCAGATAATTCAGATTGGATAAGACACCTTCCTTCTTCAGATAAAAACTGGGTCATATTGGGTGATTTCAATGCGCATTCTCCATTTTGGGAACCAGATTGCTCGATTACGACCTGTAATCGCTTAGTTGAAAACATTGTAGATTCTAAATTAGTTTTAATGACTGATGGCAGCATAACTAGAGTGCCTGATGTTTCAAGCCTCAGGCCAACTTCCATCGATTTAACGTTAATATCGCCTGATTTATCAGTAAAGGCTAATTGGATGACAGAAGAAGATAATTAGGGAGTGATCATTTTCCTATTGTTGTGAAATTAAATGAACAGATCATTGATGAAGAAGAAGTTGAAGATATAATTCCTAAATGTTTATACAATTGTGCTGATTGGAGTCTCTATGAGTCAAGTCTTTTATCAATAGATCATAATACGATTAAACATGAAGACACTGATGTGTTTTTTTGAGAACTAGCCTGAGAAGAAAAATAAAATAGGACAAACTAATTGCTTTTAAATTTCTGATTGTTGATAATGGTACATTGACACATCTAAAATGCACTCCGACAGTTTTAACACACAAAAATTGGGGGGATTTAACAAAATTACGCCTTTTGTGTTCGGTAAATTAACCTGTCATTATGACTTCTCTCAAGCGCCTATTGTTTGACAATGTGGCGTCGCCTCTGTCGCTCAACACTGACAATGATTCTTTCCACTATAACGTCAGATCTAAAATAAATATCCATTAAACTGTTTTTAAAATATATTGTGATAACTATAATAACAACACAATTTAAAATAATTATACAAAAATACTTACTGGTTGAATTAATTAGATATGTTTTAGTTCACAAGCAACGCTTGCAGCCTTGCGTCACAGTAGGCTAGGAATTAAACATAGGTGCCTGATGGCGTACGCTTTTTATGTACTATCTCAGTTTTAAAGTGAATTTGCCAGTGTTTGCCATTTAAAATGTTAACACGTTTTAATCGCTAACATAAATTAACATTGTGTCAAGTCAAAGTCAAAGTCAAAAAAAATACTTTATTATCACGTTAGGTGAAATTACAGTGTGGTCTCGTACAAGCACAATACAATTAAAGAAACCCATTTGCATGCATGAAAAATGGAAACAAAACTAAGGAAAAATGAATGACAAATCATGCTCCGCAAAAAAACAAAAACAAAAACAAAAATTGAACACAGGGTCGATACAAGCGACTATCAACACATCAAGAACTGCCCTCTTTCCCACCATTTATATTATCGCATTCATTTGTTCACCCCCACCCTACCCCCAAACCCCCACCCTCTCCAAGTCACCCCGAGCTTTCACATATTTTGGGTCCCTTCCCGTTCCCAACAGTTCATGCGCCTCCCTTTTCTCTCTCTCTCTCTCTCTCTCTCTCTCTCTCTCTCTCTCTCTCTCTCTCTCTCTCTCTCTCTCTCTCTCTCTCACACACACACACACACACAGACATAGAGATGCATGTATGTGTATATGTGTGTGTGTGTGTGTGTGTGTGTGTGTGTGTGTGTGTGTGTGTGTGTGTGTGTGTGTGTGTGTGTGTGTGTGTGTGTGTGTGTGTGTGTGTGTGTGTGTGAGAGAGAGAGAGAGAGAGAGAGAGAGAGAGAGAGAGAGAGAGAGAGAGAGAGAGAGAGAGAGAGAGAGAGAGAGAGAGAGAGAGAGAGAGAGAGAGAGAGAGAGAGTTAAAAAGTTAAACAGTTTATTCATTCCTAATACGAATTAACATGTGCACACGTATATATATATATATATAGTGGGAAGTTTGGCTTGTGCGGCTGTTATCTTTTTCTGTATTATTTGATTCATCTGTCCTGCACAGCTCACCATCTGATGGTGATCGTTGGTCTATAGGATTTATTTCTTAACTATATTCTTCTTCTTAGAGGACATCCTGACTGACAGACCCCTAGGATGGCTTCCAACGTTTTGCCTCCACCATAGCATACTACTATTTTTATCCTTAATTTGGATATCACCTCAGTAGTTTGCCCTCTTTAGTCAGGTCTATTAGGTTTTTTTAAATTAAAATTTCAGAACATTATTAGTTTGTTCATTTTACATAAGATTTTTTACTTTTTCTGGTTTAACTTTGTGCTTGTTTGCTTTTATTGTGGATTTTCGATTTGGTGCAAAGAAGACACCATTCTCTTGTAGAATGTCTTTTTTGCTCAGGTTGGCATTCACTGGACAGTCAAAATTGCAGGCCGATCATGCAAACTGATGAGACCTTCTCTTAGGTCGAAACAGCTGTCTTTGCATAAGGCACTGTCCCTCCCCCATTGGGAGAAAAAGTAAATCAGCACAATTTATATAATTTTTTTTTTTTTTTGAACACGTAACATTACTCAAAGTTAACGTTAACTGGTTTTGTTTCTGAGGTTCACAAATAAAGACATTGGACACAGAAAAGTTTTATCAAAGCAAACTATTCTGCATTTCAAATGCACTAACTTTTCAGTCCTTCAGAGAAGGGGTACGGAGCTGGCTATTCACTGAGATTTTTCTTTCATACTATTTTTATCCTTAATTTGGATATCATCTCAGTAGTTGGCCCTCTCTAGTCATGTCTATTAGGTTTTGAAATTAAAATTTCAGAACATTATTATTTTGTTCATTTTACATAAGATTTTCATAAGATTTTTACTATTTCTGGTTTAACTTTGTGCTGGTTTGCTTTTATTATGGATTTTCGATTTGATGCAAGGAAGACACCATTCTCTTGTAGAATGTCTTTTTTGCTCAGGTTGGCATCCACTGGACAGTCAAAATTGCAGGCCGATCATGCAAACTGATGAGACCTTCTCTTAGGTCGAAACAGCTGTCTTTGCATAAGGCACTGTCCCTCCCCCATTGGGAGAAAAAGTAAATCAGCACAATTTATATAATCTTTTTTTTTTTATTTTTTTTTTTTTTTTTTGAACACGGAACATTACTCAAAGTTAACGTTAACTGGTTTCTCCACTGGAGAAACAGGTGGCCTCTTGAAGATGTTCACGACAGGTGACACATACCTTGGCACACCTGACAACTCCCACGCCTGGCTGTTGTCCATGAATGGAGGAAGGGCTGATGGCATGAGAAGATTACGCAGGCTTTTGGAGTTCCTTTCGCCAACAACTGGTACCTCAGGGAGAACCTTTTTCATAGTCTGGCTACGATGGAGTGCCACCTGGTGTTCCCTCAGCCACCTCCTGAGTGGTGGATTTGCAGGATTGTGTGTAATGACAAACGGAACCTTGTGGCACTCTCTCTTAGCCTTGTATTTGAGAAGTTCTTCCCGAGGCACGGCCCTGACTCTTCTCATGGCATCAGTGAGGACAGCTTTTTTATAGCCTCTTCGTTTCAGCGAATCCAAGATTTCTTGGCTTCGCAGAACAAAGTCCTGCTCTACAGAGCAGAGGCGTCGTACCCGCAGAAGCTGGCTGTAGGGGATGTTGTCCCGGCAGTGTTTAGGATGGCAGGAAGAGTAGGGAAGGTAGGCTCTCTTGTCTGTTGGTTTTGCATACATGTCACTCTCGAGGAAGTTATTCTTCACCTTCACCATGATGTCAAGAAAAGGTAGTTGTTCTGAAGATACATCCATGGTGAATTTGATGGTGCGATGAAGCGTGTTCAGATGTTGTTTGAATAACTCCAGTTGGTGTGGTGTCCCCATCCACAGGAGGAGAATGTCATCGAGGAATCTCTTCCAGAAGGTGGTGTCAATGGGCACAGGGCTGACTGCAATTAGCTTCTCCTCCAGCCAACCCATGAAGAGGTTGGCGACAGAAGGGGCGACTGGTGTTCCCATCGCAGTGCCGTGGATCTGGTGGTACACTTTGCCTTCAAAGGCAAAGTAGTTATTTTCAATAACGTGGCGCACAACCTCTATCACAGTGTCTACAGAAGGAGACTGCGATGGTGGTGAGGCGTCCATGAAGTGCCGCAGTGCCTCGTACATCTCTTCATGTGGGATATTGGTATACAAACCAACAACGTCGATGGTCACCAGCTGGACGTCAGGGCCAAATGGTCCGTAAGCCTCATTCCACTCTTTGAGAAGACTGAGCACATGGGTAGAGTCCTTGATGTAGGAGGGCAGTCCAGTGACCATCTCCTGCAGCCAGCTGTCTGCTAGCTTTGAAAGGTTCTCCGTAGGACCACTGCATCCTGAGACGATGGGACGACCTGGTGGATTGGTGAGGGATTTATGCACTTTGGGGAGGTGATAGAACTGTGGAGTTCTCACACACTTCACCTCAACTAGTGCCCATTTCCGCGTTGTCCCGTTGATGGCACTGTTCTGGTATGTTCTGGCCGTGGATGGAAGAGAAAGAGGGGGAGACAAAGAAAGAAGAAGAACAATAACTAAAGAAGGGGGAGAGACAGAGACAGAGACAAGAGAGAGAGAGAGAGAGAGAGAGAGAGAGAGAGAGAGAGAGAGAGAGAGAGAGAGAGAGAGAGAGAGAGAGAGAGAGAGAGAGAGAGAGAGAGAGAGAGAGAGAGAGAGAGAGAGAGAGAGATTCTTAAAAGGTTAGTCAGTTTATTAATTACTAAATTATTAATACAAATTTACACATGTATGCATGCACATGCAAGTGTGTGTGTGTGTGTGTGTGTGTGTGTGTGTGTGTGTGTGTGTGTGTGTGTGTGTGTGTGTGTGTGTGTGTGTGTGTGTGTGTGTGTGTGTGTGTGTGTGTTGGGGGTGTAAGCTTTTAGGTAAGTTAATATATCTCTCTCTCTCTCTGTCTCTCTCTCTCTCTCTCTCTCTCTCTCTCTCTCTCTCTCTCTCTCTCTCTCTCTCTCTCTCTCTCTCTCTCTCTCTCTCTCTCTCTCTCTCTCTCACACACACACACACGCACGCACACAAAAGCACGCGCACACGCACGCACACACACACACACACACACACACACACACACACACACACACACACACACACACACACACACACTCACTCTCTCTCTCTCTCTCTCTCTCTCTCTCTCTCTCTCTCACTGGGGGGCGAAGGCCTATATAAAATAAATCATTCTATATCTCTCCGTCTCTATCTTTGTCTGCATCTCTCTCTCTCTCTCTCTCTCTCTCTCTCTCTCTCTCTCTCTCTCTCTCTCTCTCTCTCTCTCTCTCTCTCTCTCTCTCTCTCTCTCTCTCTCTCTCTCTCTCTCACACACACACACACACACACACACACACACACACACACACATTGACACACACACACGCACATTGACACACACACATACACACACTGACACACACACACGCACACACGCACACACGCGCGCGCGCACACACAGCACACGCACACGCACACGCACACGCACACACACGCACGCACGCGCACGCACGCACGCACACACACACACACACACACACACACACACACACACACACACACACACACACACACACACACACACACACACACACACACACACACACACACACACAACAACAACAACAACAACAACATACAGTATTTATACGGCGCTGAATCTTGATAGAAATCAAATCAAAGCGCACACACACGTTAGCATTCAAAGCGAATTCAAACACAAACGCAATA
>JAGGCT020002670.1:27500-28608 GCA_017654935.2 Phymorhynchus buccinoides | reverse complement strand
GAAGGCACTATGAAAGTATGGAGTCCACCCCAAAAAAACCATTCACACGAAAAAGTACCCCCTCACCTGCTCTCACTTCAAGTACTGCATGTTGATGCTGATCATTTGTCCACTTTCCTAAGACATCCATGAGTGCAATGGTGCTAAGATTAACATGACTGAGCTGTTAACTTGTGTTCTTTGTCTAAAGCGAGATCCTATGAATTTTCTATGAAGTTTTGACTATTGTTTGACAAGACAAAGAACACAAGTTAACAGCTCAGTCATGTTAATGTTAGCACCATTGATGTCTTAGGAAAGTGGACAAATGATCAGCATCAACATGCAGTACTTGAATTGAGAGCAGGTGAGGGGGTACTGTTTCGTGTGAATTGTTTTTGTGTGGACTCCATATTTTCATAGTGCCTTCACGCAGAGTTCAAACTTGGCATGTATGGTCCGGGTAACGTTCTGTATCATTGTGCAAACTTTCAAGTAGATATCTTAATTAGTTCCTGAGAAACAAAAATAACAAAAAATGCCCTACGATTTGCTAGTGTGCCACCAGGCTCACTCAAACAGGAACATGTGGAACAACAAACAAAGATTGAGGAGGGGGGTGTCTAAAGTACAAGATTGCCAATAACATTTTAAAGTACAAATGAAACTATCGTTAATGGATACAACTAAAAAATTATTAAAAATAAAAAAAGTGCCCGTGTCGAGAATCGGACCCGGAACCATTGGCATGACAGACAGACACTCTACCAATGAGCTATCGAGGCTTTCAGTGTTGATGAGTTTCTTAAAGACCCCGCACGTCACGTGTGACATTCCCTCTTATACAAGGAAGATTTCTTAAGATTCGTTACTAGCTATAAGAGGGAAAACACGTGAAAACCGTGATTTTGACACGTGACGTGTGGGATCTTTAACTCATGTTGCCTGGCCTGTAGAATACTCTCTAACCCACTAATCTAAAATGTTATATGTTTGTTATCTGCTTACAGTGTTGTTTTAAGTATTTAATTATTCAAATCATTATTGTTTGAAAGCTTGCATAGACATCTATATGTGTGCAAAGTTTGAACAATGCATGCCTTCTATTTCCCGAGAAAATGCCAACGTT
>JAGGCT020002670.1:10000-17500 GCA_017654935.2 Phymorhynchus buccinoides | reverse complement strand
CCACCACCCACTACCACTACCACCACTACTACTACTACTACCACCACCACCACCACCACCCCCAACACCACTACTACTACTACCACCACCCCCACCACCCCCACTACCACTACCACCACTACTACTATTACTACAACTACTACCACCACCACCACCACCACCCCCACTACCACTACCACCACTACTACTACTACTACCACCACCACCACCCCCACCCCACCACCACTACTACTACCACCACCCCCACCACCAACCACCCCCACTACCACCACTACTACTATTACTACAACTGCTACATTACCTCTCTTTAATCTCCTCGCCCAGAGATCCAAAGAGCTATTTCTGCTGCTACTACTACTACTACTACCACCACCCCCACCACCCCCCCAAGACACCACTACCACTACCACCACCACTACTATTACTACAACTGCTACATTACCTCTCTTTAATCTCCTCCCCAAGAGATCCAAAGAGGTCTTTCTGCTGCTACCACTACTACTACTACAACCACCACCACCACCCTCACTACCACTACCACCACTACTACTATTACTACAACTGCTACATTACCTCTCTTTAATCTTCTCCCCAAGAGATCCAAAGAGCTCTTTCTGCTACTACCACTACTACTACTACTACTACTACTACTACCACCACCACCACTACCACCACTACTACTATTACTACAACTGCTACACTACCTCTCTTTAATCTCCTTGCCCAGAGATCCAAAGAGCTCTTTCTGCTGCTCAGTCAGATGCTCGTCGTTGCATCGACAGACGAAGTTGATCTCCACGTTCAGCTTGCTGTAGAAGTTCTTCACCACCGACGTCATAGGTTTCTCCGCCATCTTGAAACGGTTGGGTCACGTGGGTTTCTCGTTTTCTGGGTGGGAAAAAAAAAGAAAGAAATAAACTCAAGGCATTGGGTCGTAATGCGAGTCTGAAAATTAAAAGCAAGCCCGTGTGGGGCATCTGTATCGTTAGAAATTCGGGACTTTCCTGGAGTTGCACTGCCTCCGGGCATTGCCTCCAGGATCGTTCCCATCATCTTTATATCTACTAATATCCCGTATGTGTCTCTTTCAGACCGGAGGACGCTAAACGGATTGTCATCATCATGTGAGTCTGAAAGCAGGAAATTAAGCAGGTATTGGATGGTTAGAGTGTGTGAAATATGTGGTAGAGTGTGTGTGTGTGTACACACGCACACACGCGCACACGAACATACGCACACGCACTGACGTGCGCACTCGCACACGCACACACATGCATCTAATTCTTACTAACAAGGAGAGAGAGAGAGAGAGAGAGAGAGAGAGAGAGAGAGAGAGAGAGAGAGAGAGAGAGAGAGAGAGAGAGAGAGAGAGAGAGGGGAGAGAGAGAGAGAGAGAGAGAGAGAGAGAGAGAGAGAGAAAGAGAGAGAGAAAGAGAGAGAGAGAGAGAGAGAGAGAGAGAGAGAGAGAGAGAGAGAGAAAGAGAGACAGACAGACAGACAGACACAGATAGACAGACAGACAGAGACAGAGGCAGAGACAGATTATATGTACACTCAATGTGTCTTATCCATGGTCAAATTTTAGACCATACAGTATAGAAAACAAATAGGCTTGTTAAGGGTGGACCCGGACGGATGAGTTTTTGCAAGAAACACGTCGAGATCACCAGAAAGACAGCCTTTTCAAGGATCGGAACATTCACTTTGCTCTGGTTTCTTAGAACCTAAACCGTCAAAACGGCGATTCTTCCTTGGCGGAGATGCCGGAGTGAGTAGCCATTTTGGATGGGGTGGGTGGAGGTCACTCATTGTGGTTGAAGCGTTTTCTTTTTTTGTAGTGCAGTAAAAACGTTTTTGGTTTTTTTAAAGACCCCGCACGTCACGTGTCACATTCCCTCTTATACTAGGAAGATTTCTTAAGATTCGTTACTAGCCATAAGAGGGAAAACACGTGAACACCGTGATTATGACACGTGACGTGCGGGGTCTTTAAAGCAATGTCCTTTGTTGTGAGCGAAACTCCTTTAGATAAACTGTATAAAATGTAAAACATAAAATAATAAAAAGACTTGTATTGCGAAAAGTTCGTGCAAACGATTTGGTCTAAGCACAGGCGACCATTCAAAAAGAGACAGCAAACGCCTTCTCTTTGGGTGAGAGAATTTGACTTCCAGCACCTCCGCCAAGGAGGAATCGCCTTTTTGACGGCTTGATTTCTGGGACACCAGAGCAAAATGAGTGTTGAGATCTCTGTAAAGGGTGTTTTCCTGCTGATCTGGACGTGTTTCTTGCAAAACCGCATCCGTCAGGGTGCCCCTTTAATATAAATTCGTCATCTGTGGGCTCGAAGCCGCGTCAATAAAAGCAGATGTTGTCCTGTTTGATAAATATTAATAACTTCATCTAAAAGAGTATGATTGAGTCCATTAATTAAACACCCTATCATCGCCACTGTCGCCTCTTGGCACCACAATGATTTGACACCCACGTCACTAAAAGGCATCAAATGAGGGTCTGGTACAGACAATGACTGAAAGACAATGGAAGGATGACCCACCCTCTCTCTCTCTCCCTCTCAAGTCGTTAGTACTCCCAGACGCTTAACCCTTTCGCCGCCAGCCATTTTTCAGCCCAAAAATACCATTAATCTTAGCTTGGAAGAGGAAACAAAACTGTCAGCAGTATTGGGAATTCTTCTGTGACATGTATAGCATTAGGCCTATCCTTACCTCCCAAAATTAAGAAGATAGGGTCTTTGAATAACAGGCCCTGATTTGATGCCTTTTAGTGACACGGGTGTCAAACCATTGTGGTGCATAAATGCAACATTGGCGGCGAAAGGGTTAATAAATATGTTCTTAATTTTGGAGAGGTAAGGATGTGCCCTATTTTATGCATGTCACTACAAAGGAATCCCCAATACTGCGGACGAAATCTTTTCTCTACCCAGGTAAGTTTAATGGAAAGGTTTGTTTGGCTGAACAATGGCTGGCGTTGACAATTTTTTTGTAATGACAGTAGTTATGGGCAATAATTGCTTTTATCTGAAGATCCTGCACCTATAGTTCAATGTGTGTACGTGGCGTGCGTGTGTATGCGTGCGCGTGTATATATGTGTGTACTATTTTATAGACTGTGTGTGTGTGTGTGTGTGTGTGTGTGTATATCCGTGTGCGCGTGCGTGCGTGCGTGCGTGCGCGCGCGCGCGCGCGCGCGTGTGTGTGTGTGTGTATGTGCATGTACGTGTGTGAGTGTGTGTGTTGCATGTGTGTGCGCGTGCGCTGTAGGTGTGTGTCTGCATGTGTTCGGGACGTTTGTGCATGCATGTGTATTGATGTGCATGATTGTGTATTCTTGTCACAGTTGCAAGGTTACTGCAACTACCACAGCAGATGTGTGGGCAATTACAAAACGTGCGAAGAGACAACACGAGAAGTAATTATGGATCATTAATTATTCTCAACCGCTAATGGGCAAAGCTATTGTAGTAATTGCTCACAGGAAAGCATGTTTAGCTCGTCTTTTTTTTTGCTATTGGGCAAAGCTATTCACACACAAAATTCTAGTATTGAGCATTTTCATATAACAAGCATTTGTGTTTCCTTTTCAAGGTCCAGACACTTTTAGAACAACTGTTTGCAACATCAAATGCGTCAAACTCAACTTGACGTCATTGGAAGGCATCTGAACAAGGTACACGACACTCCGCATATAACTTATCGACCCTTTTTTAGGGTTGGGGGATTGTGATGATGGTCAGCTTATCCGAGGAGAGTTTGCGTTTTAATCCGAGGTGATTTTACAGAGATAAAGAAGGCTTGTGGACGGGACCAAGCCTTAGGGTCGATTAATCCGAAGTGTCGAATTATCCGAGGTCGACTTATGCGGAGTCGACTATGTAGACATTTTCTTTTCTTCTCTAGATAAGAACATTCTCACAATTTATTATTTGTCGAAATTCTCAATCACATTTTCTCTGTCGAATTGCATAGAAAAATAAAATGGATAATTTAAAGAGTTAGTGTCATGTACCAATTCAGAAGAATATTAGTGTAATACTTGTTTCTAATATCGCTAGATATGGGACGAACATGTATAAAGTGATGTTCGTCTTCACCTACCTTACATGTGGGACAAAGAAAGTGTCAACTGTCACTGAACGTTCGAAGGACGAACCTTTTATTGGAAGCACACCAGTTCTCAATTTGAGAGAGAGAGAGAGAGAGATAGGGGGGGGGGGGGGAGAGAGAGAGAGAGAGAGGGGGGAGAGTCCAAAATGCACCAAGCAACCGTTGAGAGGTTACAGTCACCTTCATGAGGTGACATGAAATAAAAGGCTGTCTTAAAGGGGCACCCTGACGGATGAGTTTTTTTGCAAGAAACACGTCGAGATCACCAGAAAGACCGCCTTTTCAAGGATCAGAACACTCACTTTGCTCTGGTTTCCTAGAAATTAAAGCCGTCAAAACGGCGATTCCTCCTTGGCGGAGATGCCGGAGAGAGTGGCCATTTTGGATGGGGTGGGTGGAGGTCACTCATTGTGGTTGAAGCGTTTTCTTATTTTGTAGTGCAGTAAAATACAAAATTGGAGCTACTTCCGTTGTGAGCGAAACTCGTTAGATAAACTAATTTTTTTTTAAAATAATAACAAGACTTGTATTTCGAAACTTTCGTGCAAACGATTTGGCGGCCATTAGAAAAGAGACGACACATGCCTTCTCTTTGGGTGAAATAATTTTCTTGAGGTATATCAATCGTTTTCTTTTGTATTGCTTTTACTGGTTTAAAGTCAGTGACTTTAGATTCTTCGTTATTCATGACTCGCAGAACACTACTTAATCTTTTAACCCATTCATTGTTTCTAGTTGAATCAATGAGTTCTCTGTGATATTGATAAGAAAAAAGTCGTTCAGCTAATTGTTTATTAAAGTTTTCGACTAAGGCTTGTGATCTATGATTTCCAGGAATACCTCGCTTGATTGTAACTTTGTGTTTTAACATTAGCTGATTAAATTGTCCTTTAAATTCTTTTCCTTCATCAACTTGAATTAACCGGGGATAACTTAATGGACCGCGTCTATAGATTTCTTGTAAAGCGACAGAAACTGAAGTAGCACTTTTATCAGTTAACGGTTCTGCATCTTTATATATTGAAGCTAAATCAACTACAGTTAACGCGTATTTAAATCTTTTTCTTCTGATTAAATCATGGGGTAAGTATAGAAGATCCATTTGATGAGTGTCGTTAGGTTTTGAGTTAACAAAGTGTGGTCTTTTAATTCGTTTAGGTGCTGGTAGATAGATTTGCCATATAGCTTGTTTAGATAACCATTCTTTTGCTGCTTGTTCACTGACTCCTGCAGCTTGACTAAGTTTTTTAATAGCAGTTAAACCTTTCCAATAACCTTTCGGTGAATAATAAATCTTGTTCATTTAATAATAAATCTTTTTTACGATGAAAAAAACAGCAGTCATGCCAACTACGATAAATCCTATTTCTTGAAGTTTTTGTTCTTCGGATGGTTTGTAGAAATCACTTAATTTTGGGGGCGACTGTTCTAGGTTTTTCCCTGTCACTAAATAATACTCTCTTATTGCATCATCAACATTCTTAAAAGTGTTAGCTGCATGGTGTTGTTGTCTTAATCTCTCGTTAATAAAATCTAACTGGGCGAGTCTTTGTTTTTCGTATGCGTCTTGCGCTTTAGCTAATTGTTCCATTGCGTGATTATGTCTTTCTTGATCACTACTATGAAGCTTACTAAACATGTAATTACTGCCTGAAAATGCAAGCGCGTTTACTGCAGCACCGCCAATCATCATTGCAAGTGTAGCCATTTTAAGGCAAGTTATTTTTAGGTTCCTGTATAGGTTCCTGTATAGGTTCCTGTATAGGTTTCTACTAGGTTTCTACTAGGTTTCTACTAGGTTTCTAATAGGTTTCTAATAGGTTCCTGTATAGGTTTCTAATAGGTTTCTAATAGGTTCCTGTATAGGTTTCTAATAGGTTTCTATTAGGTTTCTAATAGGTTTCTAATAGTAAGTTATTATTATTGCATCAGAAATGGATCAGGTTTTAATTGTTTTGGTTTTTGGTTTTCTTTTTTATCTTCTGCTTTCTCTGATTTTATTTCTTCTACTTTTACTTGTTTGTCTAGGTGCATATATTTTTTATAACCCAGATAACCAACAACAAGCATCCCGGCAGTAAGCAAAACAGTATTGTAATTCGTACTACTTTGTTTGATTTCTTCTTCTTTTTTAACTACACTTACGATTGCTTGTTCAGGTTCATTTTCATCTAAAAGTTTTAGTTTTGTTTGTTTATTTAACTTCTTTTGTCGGTTCCACTCTGCTAGCCGTTTTCCCGATTCAACTCGACCTGCACTCTTCGTCACCTTGGTCGTTTTTGTTTTCTGTTCCTCCATTTTTAATCGCAATAAAATCAACATGATTAAAAGTAATTAATCCTGCGATAATTGGCGATAAAAGTCCTCCAAATCTGTAATAAAGATCGCAACCGAGTGATTCTAATGACTTTGTTAATACAGGATCTTGACTTAAATCATACATTAAATCTTGTTCTGAATCAACAGGTATAAACTGGCTAATTAACTTAGAGTACAAACCTAACACTGTCTGCCCAATACTTTTGACCATTTTAGAACCTAACTGTGCTTCATACCTAGTGTGATACTTCTCTATGTCAGTAGAAGACATTTGTTGAATCTGTTCTATACTAAATTCTGTTCCTAAGTATTGTTTTGTTTTCCCGCAAGCTGCTAGAGAGTATAGTCTTTCCTTTTTATTCATATCTACCTTTTCATCAGAAATAACTGTTTCCTGTGCAAGTAATTCGTCGCAATTCATTTTTAATGTTAAAAAATGAGTACAGAAAAAACTGTTATTAACCTTGTGTATCAATCTGCTCTGATTGGTGGACTTTCTATTGCATACACAATGATTGCTAAAAAACTATTGAAAATGAAAGCTGCAGACCTAGGAAAACTTGATCTAGAAGACTCTGGTAAACTAATCGCTGTGATTACTGCTTCAATCGCGACAAAAGACTTCTTAGTCAAACGAGGAATAATTCCAGAAACTATAAATATGTAATATCAATTATTCTTGCTCAAATTTACAGCGAAGGAGCGTCTCATCGTCCTGAGTACACACATCAAATTTTATAATCCTCTGATCTAAAGGCGCACGCGCTAAGACATTGAAATTTTAACACATAGAAAGAGTGATCACGATCGTCTGTGACGTCACAAGCATATTTTAACCCGTTATTTTCGTGTTCCACCACCCGTTACGGCTACAACTTTTAGATAATATTTTTTGATTTAAGACAAGATTAATTCATCCTGAATTAGTTCTAATTGGGGAAAATCGTTGATTCGATCTGGTTTGTTTATAAACAAAGCCTGAATAGAAACATTCATTTTTTTTTTCAAAATGGATTGCACCACTCAAGCTTCAAGACTATATATACGATAC
>JAGGCT020002670.1:0-5000 GCA_017654935.2 Phymorhynchus buccinoides | reverse complement strand
TTCGACGTCATAACGACTTAAACCGACACTGTGATGATCCCATGCCAACCAAAATCGACAGTGTGCTAACTGTCGTTATAGGTTATATAGGTTTGTTCTGTTCTTCAAATTGATCAATGTTATCAAGGCTTACTGGAAAGTTAATACCATTACAGTTTAAATCTTTTACGTACGACTGATAATTCGTTACTCTCTCTGCGTTTTTCTTAACATAATGAGGTTTTGCGAGAATGCACCACATAAAACATTTGTTATCCGAATTTATAATGTTTAAAATTGCACGTTTTAGAACAAGTTCTTTAGGTAAAGGAATAAACGAGTTTCCTTCGATAGGAGTGTATTTACTTTCTTTTAATTTAATCTCTAATACTTCACCTTCTGACCAACCAGATCCTCTTAATTTTGCTTCTTCTGATGCATTGATAAACTGAGTTAACATATTATCTGCCCAGTCACCTGTAAAGTCATTATCAGAAAGGACTGTGTGCTGTTTAGTAGAGACCCATACCTGCATTTGTTCATTATGGACTGACACAAAATCTATGTAAACTACCAACATTACTTTAACTGGTGGTTCTATTGTTAGTTTATTCGGTATTTGAGAAATAGCATACTCTACGCTTTGTAGTACATCCGATGGATTGATAACTTCTGACTCTGTTTCATCAAAAACAGATTTAAAACATTTTTAACATGTCTTCAGTTCAACGAGATCGTCTGGTTCATGCAGATCATGGATTTCTTGTGGGCATTTCATTGACATGATGAGCTTCTTTTTCTAACTCAGTAAGGGTCAAGATGTGCCCCCCCCCCCCCCCCACACCCCCCCCCCACACCCCCCCCCCCCACCCCACACCACACCCCCACACCCCCCCCCCCCCCCCACCCCTACATTTCTCCGTTAATTGTATTTTTCCGTTTTTGCCTTTCTTACCATACATAAAGCTGTATTGTAGGAACATTTTTAGCTAATAACCTTTTTGGAATACTAACCCTATCCCTTTTTCTAACTCAGTAAGGGTCAAGATGTGTGCCCCCCCCCCCCCCCCCCTACATTTCTCCGTTAATTGTATTTTTCCGTTTTTGCCTTTCTTACCATACATAAAGCTGTATTGTAGGAACATTTTTAGCTAATAACCTTTTTGGAATACTAACCCTATCCCTAACCCTAACCCCCCCCCCCCCCCCTATAAGACGGGAAAACGCAACGAACCACAACTGTTATTAGTTATTAGTTTATATTCTTTAATTGTTGATAAATGTGTTGTGGTTTTTGTTGTTGTTGATAAATGTGTTTATTGTTGCTGTTTTTCTTATGTGCACCTGGCTGCAATTTCTCAGTTATGAGATAATAAAGATGATTTGATTTGATTTGATTTGATTTGATTTGAACTGTGACAAATCGCGGTGTACTGCAGTACATAGTGGGGGGTAGGGTTAGGTTTAGGGCTAGGGTTAGGGTTAGGGCTAGGGTTAGGGATAGGGTTAGTATTCCAAAAATGTTATTAGCTAAACATGTTCCTAAAATACAGCTTTATGTATGGTAAGAAAGGCAAAAACGGAAAAAATACAATTAACCGAGAAATGAAGGGGGGTGGCACATCTTGACCTTTTACTAAAATGAATTATTGTGTGTGTGCTAAAAAGTGAGCATTTTCATTGCTTTGTAAGCTTCATTCAGTGTATGTGTAGTTTATGTGTGATGAAGATGATGACGTTCTAGTCAGGCTTAGCAAAAAGTAATGTTGTTATGTAAAAATAGGGATTTCCTATAAATGACAGCCATTAAGTTTTTGTGTTAGAACTTAATAAAAACTTGAAGATGACTTGAAGATGACTTGTTTAAGAACACATAAAAGAACTTAAAAAATAACTTAAGTAACTTCTTAAAAAAAGTAAATAGAAAGATAGTCAGACCGGTGCGCCCCGGTTCGCATATTGCCGTTTCGCATACTGCCGCTTCGCATAAAGCCGATTCACATACTGCCGCTTCGCATACAAAGCTTTGTGGACATGGCATTTCGCATAGAACTCAGAAAGTTAGGGATAGGGTTAGGGATAGGGTTATGGATAGGTTAGGGATAGGGTTAGGGATAGTAAGAAAGTAACAGAAAGTCACGTAGAGTGCATTAGAACCTGCAAGAGTGCATAATATACGAAATGGCAAACCCGTTTATGCGAACTGCCAGGGTTTTTTGGAAGAGACACTCGACTTGCGCCCGCGGCTCTGATCAAAGGATTATGCGAAACGCATTATGCGAACCGCTGGGCACACAGTCAGACAGATCAGGGATGTATAGTAGATTTCTACTGTACATCCCTGGACAGATGAACAAAAATCCGCGAGGACAGGACACATATAATTTAAGAGATCCGGTTGCGGTACAAGTAGTAACTGATATTTACTAGTCACGCGATTATGGGGGGTGACTGGAATAACGTCGAATGTACGGTTGCGCCTAAGGTCGAAACAAAATGGCATGACTGACAAGTGTGCCTAATGTCGAAAATTTCATGTAAGTTTTACGTTTGAGCCTAAGGTCGAATGCACAGTTGAGCCCAACGTCGAATTTCAAAGTTGTGCCTAAGGTCGAATGTACGGTTGAGCCTAAGGTCGAATGCATTGTTGAGCCTAAGGTGGAATGCACAGTTGAGCCCAACGTCGAATTTCAAAGTTGTGCCTAAGGTCGAATGTTTAGTTGAGCCTAACATCTTTGCAATTCGACCTTAGGCTCAACTTTGCAATTCGACGTTAGGCTCAACTTTGCATTCGACCTTAGGCTCAACCGTATATTCGACGTTAGGCACAGCTCTGCAATTCGACATTAGGCTGAAGTGTGCATTTACTTATTTTCGACCTTAAGCACACCTGTACATGCGACCTTAGGCGCAACCGTACTTTCGACCTTATTCCGGATTCCCATTATGGGAATCCACCATTGTCGAGCAGAGGTTTTAGTTTCCATTCTTTTACCTTAGACTTTGATGGAGGAGCTGAACGTTAATCGCGAATAATAAGTAAAGTAAACCAGTTTGGTCCCATTTCGGTAGTTTGGTCCCATTTCGATAGCTTGACCCCATTTTGTATTAAACAATTGTGTCAAGCTACTGAAATTTTATGTAAAATGGGGATTTCCGAGATGGCAAAAACGGAGCAAAAAGTCTGTTTTTGCCCAGGAATTTCATATAAAATTGGGGCATTACAAATTTGAGTCAGACGCCCCCTTTGTACGTTCTCTGTAGTAGGAGGAGGAGGAGGAGGTGAGGAGGAGGAGGAGGAAGAGGAGGGGGGAGGAGGAGTAGTAGTAGTAGGAGGAGTAGTAGTAGTAGTAGTAGGAGGAGGAGGAGGAGGAGGAGGAGGAGTAGTAGTAGTAGGAGGAGGAGGAGTAGTAGTAGGAGGAGGAGGAGGAGGGGGGGAGGAGGAGTAGTAGTAGGAGGAGGAGGAGTAGTAGTAGTAGGAGGAGGAGGAGGGGGGGGAGGAGGAGGGGGAGGAGTAGTAGTAGTAGTAGGAGGAGGAGGAGTAGTAGTAGTAGTAGGAGGAGGAGGAGGAGGAGGAGGAGGAGTAGTAGGAGGAGGAGGAGTAGTAGTAGTAGGAGGAGGAGGAGGAGGGGGGAGTAGTAGTAGTAGTAGTAGGAGGAGGAGTAGTAGGAGGAGGAGGAGGAGGAGGAGGGGGAGGAGTAGTAGTAGTAGGAGGAGGAAGAGGAGGAGTAGTAGTAGGAGGAGGAGGACGAGGAGGAGTAGTAGTAGTAGTAGTAGTAGTAGTAGTAGTAGTAGTAGTAGTAGTAGTAGTAGTAGTAGTAGTAGTAGTAGTAGCAGCAGCAGCAGCAGCAGCAGCAGCAGCAGCAGCAGCAGCAGCAGCAGCAGCAGCAGCAGTAGTAGTAGTAGTAGTAGTAGTAGTAGTAGTAGTAGTAGTAGTAGTAGTAGTAGCAGCAGCAGCAGCAGCAGCAGCAGCAGAGTAGTAGTAGTAGTCGTCGTCGTCGTCGTCGTCGTAGTAGTAGTAGTAGTAGTAGTAGTAGTAGTAGTAGTAGTAGTAGTAGTAGTAGTAGTAGTAGCAGCAGCAGCAGCAGCAGAGTAGTAGTAGTAGTAGTAGTAGTAGTAGTAGTAGTAGTAGTAGTAGTAGTAGTAGTAGTAGCAGCAGCAGCAGCAGCAGGAGGAGGAGCAGCAGCAGCAGCAGCAGCAGAGTAGTAGTAGTAGTAGTAGTAGTAGTAGTAGTAGTAGTAGTAGTAGCAGCAGCAGCAGCAGCAGCAGCAGCAGCAGCAGCAGTAGCAGTAGCAGTAGTAGTAGTAGTAGTAGTAGTAGTAGTAGCAGCAGCAGCAGCAGCAGCAGCAGAGTAGTAGTAGTAGTAGTAGTAGTAGTAGTAGTTAGTAGTAGTAGCAGCAGCAGCAGCAGCAGCAGCAGCAGCAGCAGCAGCAGCAGCAGTAGTAGTAGTAGTAGTAGTAGTAGTAGTAGTAGTAGTAGTAGTAGTAGTAGCAGCAGCAGCAGCAGCAGCAGCAGCAGCAGTAGTAGTAGTAGTAGTAGTAGTAGTAGTAGTAGCAGCAGCAGCAGCAGCAGAAGCAGCAGCAGCAGTAGTAGTAGTAGTAGTAGTAGTAGTAGTAGTAGTAGTAGTAGTAGTAGTAGTAGTAGTAGTAGTAGCAGCAGCAGCAGAGTAGAGTAGTAGTAGTAGTAGTAGTAGTAGTCTTAGTAGTAGTCAGTAGTAGTAGTAGTAGTAGTAGTAGTAGTAGTAGTAGTAGTAGTAGCAGCAGCAGCAGCAGTAGTTGTAGTAAGTAGTAGTAGTAGTAGTGAGTAGTAGAATGCAGCAGCAGCAGCAGCAGCAGCAGCAGCATCAGCAGCAGCAGTAGTAGTAGTAGTAGTAGTAGTAGTAGTAGTAAGTAGCAAGCATGAGTAGCAGCATAGCAGAAGGTATAATATACAGCAGCAGCAGCACAGCAGCAGTAAACACAGCAGACATCAAGCAGCAGCAGCAGCAGCAGCAGCAGTAGCAGCAGCAGCAAGCAGCAGCA
>JAGGCT020002669.1:60000-62408 GCA_017654935.2 Phymorhynchus buccinoides | reverse complement strand
CAAGATAGACAACTGATCAAATATTTAGGGTGCAGCAGGAAAAAGATGGGTTTTCCAAAGAGCTGGTGCTTGACAGGAAAAATAACGTTGGCCAGCAGATTTGAGACGGATGGAGGGAAGGGAAAGGAGACGAGAATCAGAAGACGAACGTAGTTGGCGAGCTGGGACATAGAGATGAAGGAGATCAGAGAGATATAAGGGAGCTTGATCATTCAGTGACTTGAAGGCAAGGAGGATAACTTTGTAGTCAATACGTGATTGAACTGGGAGCCAATGTAGAGAACGAAGAACCGGAGTAATATGATCGTACCTAGGGGAGCGAGAAATGAGACGAGCAGCATTATTCTGGACCCGTTGGAGCTTAGAGATGAGAGTTGATGGACAGCCAGCAATAAGTGAGTTACAGTAGTCAAGGCGAGACAGAGCAAAAGCACATACTAGAGTCCTCAGAGCATCTTGAGAGAGGAAACGGCGGATTGAACTAATTCTTCGAAGTTCTAGATAGCAAGACTTGCAAACATTGGAAACATGTTGTTTGAAAGAGAGGGTTTGGTCCAAAGTAACACCTAGATTGCGGACGGATGCCGATAGCTTGACCTCAGTGCCATCAATGTCGACAGAACCTGGGATAACCTGAGTTTTCATTGTGTGGTTAGAGGCTACAAGAATCATCTCTGTCTTTTCAGCATTTAGCTGCAGTTTGTTGTAAAACATCCATGTTTTAACAGCAGAGATGCACAACTTAGAAGAAGAAATAATTTGATCTAACTGACTCAGGTGGGCAGAAATGTACAGCTGATTGTCATTAGAAAAGCTATGATGTAGAAGAGAATGCTGGCTGATGATGGCGGAGAGAGGTTGGGTATAAAGAACAAAAAGGATAGGACCTAAGACTGAACTTTGGGGCACAAACTAGAGTGAAACCACGCAGTCGAGCTTCATCCTCCTGATGGCCTAACATAGATTCACTCCCCTTGCACTACTGGTTTCGGATTCTGCGACCTGAAGAACAAGGATGTGACTGCGAGTTGGGATTCCGAATGAGCAGCGTGGTGGCAACGCCACTGTTTGGCCCAGACGATGGGACAGCAAATAAATAAATAAAGTCTGAATGCCTATGGAATAGTGTCTCTCTGCAGTTTAAAACATTCCCTCAAATCATCACTTTGATAACTACTAATTCCTTATCCCCGTGTGGTCCATTCTGAGCAGTGTGGTGATTCAGCACATTCTACTTTGTTCTTGGTACCGTTGGTTTGTCATTGCGTTTCGTTGTCTCCCTGGTGACAGACGTTCCTGCATGCTCGGGGCAGTGTGGTCACTCAGCTGCCGTTGGCGGACACCGTGCTGGACCTGTGGAGACTGGTGGACAGCTGGCGGGTCAGCACCATCGTCTCCATTGGACCCATGTCCGAGGATGAGGTAACTGCTTGTGGTAGGAGGCAGCACCATCGTCTCCATTGGACCCATGTCCGAGGATGAGGTAACTGTTTGTGGTAGGAGTCAGCACCATCGTCTCCATTGGACCCATGTCCGAGGATGAGGTAACTGTTTGTGGTAGGAGACAGCACCATCGTCTCCATTGGACCAATGTCCGAGGTTCAAGCGTTTTACATCAGAAGGTTCGTTCTGGTAGGAGGCTCTCTCGCTAAGGACGAGGTTGTTGTGGTAGGAAGCCCATCGGGACCCTGAGGATGATTCACGTTAGGAGATAGTACCATCGTCTCCAGGACCCTTATCCGATCATGAGGTATGTTTGTGGTAGGAGACAGCACCGGCTGTTCAAGCGTTTTACATAGAAGTCCTTCTAAAGTAGTAGGATTCACATAATAGGAGACTTTAGAAGGACTTAGAAGTCCTTCTAAGTATAGGATGGGCTGATATGGTGAGTCTCGTACTATCTCATTGTGAATACAGGCCCAGGTGTTCAGGAGGGTCATGTGGCCCTTGGGGAGGGTCCCCACACACCACCTAATCCTTTGGGCTGCAGCTTTGCTCTAAGAGTCTGTGCAACATTAATGCTTTAATGTTTGAGAGTAATAGTCCTTCCCCCCAAAAAGACTGGATTTTCCATTGGTGAACCATTGGTGAAGAAAATAGTGCAACTCTCACCTTTCCTTACTATTGGCCCCAAATTCAAAGTAACGCCATCCGATGATAACAGTCATTTGAATTAAGAGTAAGCAAGGCATTCATTACCTGCCAACAATCGGATGTGTCGCTTTGTTTGCAGGCTGAGTGCTGCTACTGGCCCCGGAGCCCCCAGTCTCCCCTGAAGAGAGGATCGTACAGCATCAGCCTCAACAGCTCCAGCACCATGGGACAAGGCCTGAAAAGCTACACCGTCACCCTCAAAAATGCACAGGTCAGTGCTGGCAGTCACTCTGTCAGTCAGTCTGTCAGCCAGA
>JAGGCT020002669.1:47500-52500 GCA_017654935.2 Phymorhynchus buccinoides | reverse complement strand
AAATCACACCTTAAATACTGGCATCACTAAAGTGTGCTCAATAATGAATATAAAATCACACCTTAAATACTGGCATCACTAAAGTGTGCTCAATAATGAATATAAAATCACACCTTAAATACTGGCATCACTAAAGTGTGCTCAATAATGAATATAAAATCACACCTTAAATACTGGCATCACTAAAGTGTGCTCAATAATGAATATAAAATCACACCTTAAATACTGGCATCACTAAAGTGTGCTCAATAATGAATAGAAAATCACACCTTAAATACTGGCATCACTAAAGTGTGCTCAATAATGAATATAAAATCACACCTTAAATACTGGCATCACTAAAGTGTGCTCAATAATGAATATAAAATCACACCTTAAATACTGGCATCACTAAAGTGTGCTCAATAATGAATAGAAAATCACACCTTAAATACTGGCATCACTAAAGTGTGCTCAATAATGAATAGAAAATCACACCTTAAATACTGGCATCACTAAAGTGTGCTCAATAATGAATATAAAATCACACCTTAAATACTGGCATCACTAAAGTGTGCTCAATAATGAATATAAAATCACACCTTAAATACTGGCATCACTAAAGTGTGCTCAATAATGAATATAAAATCACACCTTAAATACTGGCATCACTAAAGTGTGCTCAATAATGAATAGAAAATCACACCTTAAATACTGGCATCACTAAAGTGTGCTCAATAATAAATAGAAAATCACACCTTAAATATTGGCATCATTAAAGTGTGCTCAATAATTAATAGCAAATCACACTTTAAATACTGAGATTAATCAAGTGTGCTCAATAATGAAGGAAAACTCGCACCTTAAATACTGGCATCACTAAAGTGTGCTCAATAATGAATATAAAATCACACCTTAAATACTGGCATCACTAAAGTGTGCTCAATAATGAATATAAAATTACACCTTAAATACTGGCATCACTAAAGTGTGCTCAATAATGAATATAAAATCACACCTTAAATACTGGCATCACTAAAGTGTGCTCAATAATGAATAGAAAATCACACCTTAAATACTGGCATCACTAAAGTGTGCTCAATAATGAATAAAAATCACACCTTAAATACTGGCATCACTAAAGTGTGCTCAATAATGAAAATCACACCTTAAATGCTGGCATCACTAAAGTGTGCTCAATAATGAAAATCACACCTTAAATACTGGCATCACTAAAGTGTGCTCAATAATGAATGGAAAATCACACCTTAAATGCTGGCATCACTAAAGTGTGCTCAATAATGAGGGGCAAATCACCTACAGTAGGTTAGGGCTATTTGCCCCTATAACGATTTTCGTAGTATGTTACTTGTGCCATATACCTTGCTGCATAATAAACATTGGTTCTTTTCTATGCTAGTGCGATGTATTCCTAAGTTAGACTTCGCATTGTGCTGTAACTGTCCATGTTAAGCGTTTTGTTTGTCAGTAATATAACTTAGTACTGCTGTTTCAATGTGTATAAAACTTAATAATGTCCATGAATAGATGTAGTTGGTTTTGTACGAGTTTCTAACATTATTCTATGATCAACTGATCATAGCGAAAGAAGAAACAAATCCGCATAATAAAATGATAACTGCCGTTCTGGTTTTAGCATACAATCATACATTATGAATTATTTCCATAAAGCCCCAAAAGAAAAGAGCGATGTTCTACTTGCCTGTATATAGGCCTATGTGTATCAAAATAGGCCATCATCTGTGATGCGTTTTCACTGCCTATACTGAACTCCAAGAACACAATTCCAATACGATCTTTCTGGTAGTCTGCGCTACTTCCAGATTTCTCGCTTGGAACCGGTGGTTTATTCAGATCATAAATTATCATGTGCAAAGTAGGATATTGTGTACAGTACAAACATACCCTTCACATTCCCCACCCGTGTTTTTAAGATGCTTAAGATCAATTGTCGACCATGCTTTTGTAAGCCCTAATTGCTGTTCTCGATAATCTGTTGTATTATTTTATTTCACGTCCACCCTAATTAACATACGACTTTGTTGATGTTGGTGTGGTGAGTGTGAGTGGGTGTGTCTGTAAATGTGTGTAAGCATTAGAGTAAGTGATAGGATAGTGATGCAGACCTAATCATACCCCCCCCCCCCCCCCCCCCCCCCCCCCCCCCCCCCCCACCCCCCCCCCCCCTCCCCCCCCCCCCCCCCACCCCCCCCCCCCCCCCCCCCCCCCCCCCCCCCCCCCCCAAAGAAAAAAAAAAAAAACAATTACATTTAAAGAATATAACCGATAAATGAACAATGTTAAAGATACATACTAAGTGAACTACTTAATAAACATTTACAAACTGAATCAAGAACAGAATAATTGTTTAGAATACTGGGTAGAGACAATGGCGTCGATCCATCAATAAAACCATCAATACCCGAATTCTTGAAAAGTTCTCTTGCTAATGGACACTGAATCAGTAAATGACTGACACTCAAGGATTCACCACACATGCATTTAACATTAATACAGTATTTTGTTTTAAATGAATTCAAACGTAGTCTATGGATTAGACTTTCAATCTCCCTGGACGAGAAAGTAAAACTGAACCATCTGTGAATATTTTTAAATATTGATTGTACGTATTTTCTAAGTGCGTGTACACAGACGTTCTCAAAATATTGGGAGAACCCTTTTTAGATAAAAAGTGAAAGAGTGTGTGTGTGTGTGTGTGTGTGAATCATAATCAGAATCAGAATCAGAATCAATCAGAAACAGAATCAGAATCAGAATCAAAGTTTATTGTCCTTTAAAACCAATACAAGGTTTTATATGACACTGATAAAATAACAATAACGTAATAATAACAATTTATAAAGTTCAGTTACGGAACTTTTTGTTTTGTTTTCTCAATACTTCTGGGTTTTTCCCCCTTCTTTCTTTGTGCTAGTTGCGTTACTGTTTCAGATAATTGAGGCTATTGATTGACACAACTGTGTATATATTTTGCAAGCTCACTTACAAGGGCGTCATTTGTAATTAATTTGCTAGGTGTAACATTATGTATATCGTATATTTCTTCAACAAGTTTTATAAATTGTGTTCTTATTTCCGTATGCTTTGTACAATTGTCTAAAAAATGAGTTTCATCTTCTATTTCCTTGCATTGTAAACATAGCCTTTTCTCTCTAGGCATATTAGAATGTCTACCTTTTTCTATTTTAAGCTCATGGCATGAAGTTCTTAGTTTGCATAACGTCTGTTTTTTGGTAAAGTGTATTAAAGGATTTGTCAAATATGGTTCAGTTCTGTATTCATTTGTAATCTTGTTATAAAAGTTTAGCTTTGATTTTGTCTCAGATTTTCCTTTTCTCCAAAATGAAATATATTCTTCTTTTAGTTTATTTTGTATTACATGACATAATTTAGACGAATTTAACCCATGGTGACTGACTAGTTTCATTCTTTAACATTTCGTTGTAAATAACATTAATGTAAGAGTCTTGTTTGGATTCTAAGATATGATGCCAGAATTTTATAATTTGACAAATTGATGCTAAACTAACAGGAAAACTACCTAGCTCTCCAATAACCGCTAAATTTATAGCTTTTTTATGAACCCCTAAAATTTGTTTGAAAAAATGGTGCTGGATATGTTCATGCTGTAATTTATTTGAAAGGCATTGGGTGAATAACTTTTCTAAGTTAAAGTTGTCATCTAATTTTATGGTAAATGGCAGCCAAACATCTGCACCATAAGTTAATATTGGCGAGATGAGACTATCAAATAGTTTTAAAATAACTTGAACGTTTATGTTTTCATTTCTAAACATTCTTTTAAGGCTATATGTTGCTGTTGCTTTATTTCCTTGCTTGCTAAGATGCTCAGATGCTATATCAAGTTTTCCTGATTTATGGAATATAATTCCTAGGTACTTGTACTGATCTGTCGTTTCAATAATGTTTGTGCCACATCTAAAAAATGTTTTAGTTTTGGGGTCTGTCTTTGAAAATATTAACACTTTAGTTTTCTCATTGTTAATGTGTATACCCCACTCTTTACAATATAAGTGCAATTTATCAAGTTTTAATTGTAAACCATGCTTAGATGTTGCAAGAAGTACGAGGTCATCTGCATAGAGTAAAGAAGATATACATTTATTTTCTGATTGACTTATTTTTGGTGAATCTACGTCTGGAAACCACTTAATTATATCATTAATAAATATATTAAATAATGTCGGGCTTAAGGAGCTTCCTTGTATAATTCCTCTTCGTACATAAATGGAGTGAGGAATCCCGTTCTTGCTGGATGAGCAAATTTGGGAATTTGTGTGCATACTTTTAATCAGATTAAAACATTTACCTTGAATACCTATTTTTTGTAATTTTATAAGTAGTCCTTCGTGTGATATGTTATCGAATGCTTTTTGAAAATCAACAAAGCATGCATATAATCTACTGTTACGTGATTTTAAGGTATAGTCTACTATACTGTTTAAAATGAGAATATTATCTGAAGTCCTATGGTCCTTTCTAAAACCAGCTTGTTCTTTTGCTAGCAGATTGTTTGATTCTAAGTAATCATTTATTCGAGTATTTAGTATTTGACATAATACATTACCTAGCGAACAGTTAAGCGTGATTCCTCTGTAGTTGCTTGGGTTTGATTTATCCCCTCCTTTATGTATTGGGACTGATATGCCTTTCTTCCACATATCTGGATTTTGGCCACTTTTCAAGATATAATTGAATATGTTTTTAATTGTGGGCAACAATTCTGAAGTGCCAGCTTTTAAAAATTCATTTCTAATTCCATCTATTCCAGGAGATTTGTTATTTTTTAACTTTCTAATAGCTTTAGTTATTTCTTTATCTGTAATATCATAATCTAAATTATGACTATCGATATTAGTTTTCATATTATCTATATCAGTTTTTATACAGTTTTCTTGGTTATCATCAATTACTACAGATTCTTTGTTCTCCATTTCGACTTGTTTTCCCAGAAGTTC
>JAGGCT020002669.1:35000-42500 GCA_017654935.2 Phymorhynchus buccinoides | reverse complement strand
ACACTGCGTGCTTCAGTTCACTAACTCTTATTATAAAACGATGCTCTTGTCCGGATACTGATAGGACCACAACCGGGGCCTAACACATGGATATATTGACAACATCCTGACTGTTAAGCGTGTAATGTCTGGGTTATTAAATACACTTAAGTGCTCAGTGTCCTTCACAACCAGGATTTTTAACACACACATGGAAACACACATTGACTTGCTCACTTAGATAATTAAATTGGAAGGATACAAATTAAAACACTTAATACAGTGATCACTCCCAAAAAGTTCCCATTTGTAAAATTAAAATAAACCATCACTCCCCCAAAAGTTCAGATTTGTAAAAACAAAAGTCACTCACAAAAATGTTTTTTTTAAAAGAACATATTAATGTATGTCATAATAATAAAAAGTATAACACATGTGTAAGAATGACACAGAAACGCTCTAAAAGACGCCACAGCATGTAATGGCTCTAGATATCGACAAGCACAGACTGCGAACTCTATCGCTATTAACCTACCCCCGTCTCTCTCTCTCTCTCTCTCTCTCTCTCTCTCTCTCTCCCTCTCTCCCTCTCTCTCTCTCTCTCTCTCTCTCTCTCTCTCTCTCTCTCTCTCTCTCTCTACTATTTTCACTAAGGAACGACTTCAGCTGTATTCAACTTTCCGACCTTTGCAAGACCTTCCTCAGTATTTGTGTTTGATAAGAAATCATAATTTAAGAAAACATTTAGTAAGAATAAGGCTAGGAGTTTCACAATTAAAGACACACAGGTCAATCTATTTAAAGACAGAACGAACAACCGATTGCTTTGCTCCAGTCATTCTTCTTCTTTTTATATTGTGATCATTGGATTTTCACCGGTACCCCTTCCCCTTTGTCTCCCTTTTTGATACCGGCAGACTCTGTCTCGTGTGATCTCTGCTGATGACACCTCTCTCCATTCTAGTGCATCAAACCTGTCTTCGATTCAAATCTCTCTTCAGTCAGCTTTGCATGATGTTTCTGATTGGTGTTACCAAAACCGTATGGTCCTTAATCCTAAAAAAACCAAAAGCATGTTAATTACCTCAAGACAAAAACATCAAATAGAACCTCTAATTTTAAATGTTCATATTAATGACAATGCCATAGACCAAGTACGCGAGCACCGAGTCCTGGGAATGATAATATATGACGAACTAAAATGGCAACTCCATATTGAAAAGATGACACATAAACTTGCTCGCAGCTTATTCCTACTAAACAACTTACACCCTTCATATATATAGACGCACGCACGATGCTTTTTCATGCCCACTGTCTCTCCCACATGAATTATGCATCTGTAGTCTGGGACTCTGCTGCTAATTGTCACCTATTAAAACTCAATTTTATGCACAAAAGGGGAGCTAAAATAATCCTTCCTGATCCTGAACTCAGTACATCAGAAAATCAAGCCGAGTTAAATATACTTCCACGGCAATCACAGCTTAGCTATAATAAAGCCATTCTCATGTACAAAGTACACTATGACTTAGCTCCACAATACCTGAAAAATCTACTTACACAAGCCTCACATCGCTATGGTTCAAGTAACTATATTCTACCACACACAAGAATAGATAAATTCAAGTCAAGTTTTACTTTCTCGGGTTCATCCATATGGAATTCCCTTCAGTCCGACATTAGATTATGCTCCTCTATCTCAACCTTCAAAACGAGTCTCCGAGAGACACTTACATTCGACCCTTCATGATTTTTTGTTTTGTTTTTTGTTTTCCTTCTTCATATATCCTCATACGCTATATTGCTAATTACGATCTCATGTATTCACATCACTCTGTTTGTTTAGTATTCTCCAACAATGTGCTAAAATCAATGTTTAAATTGTCCGCACTTTATTGCTAATTGCTACCAGTTTCATACCATAGGCTGCATTAGTTTGCCCTGTTCTAAAATGTATAGTTCTTTTATACGTGCTTCAACATATATCTGTGCGTATGTGCATGTATTCTTGCGTGTGCTGCGCGCACGTGCAGGTGTGCGCGTGTATGGCTACACGCATGTATGCCCGCACAAGTATTAACAATTGTACCTGTGCGTACGTAATTCTATAAATTCGTATTTCAACCCGTCTTTATCATAATACCTGCTTTGCTACCTTTATGTTCAATTATGTATGTATACTGTTATGCCTTGCCATGTTTGTATTCTATGTTCGTATATGTACAAAGGTGCTACCTTTATGTTCAAATCTGTATGTGTAATATCATGCTTTGCCGTGTTTGTATTCTATGTTCGTAATACTATGTTCGTGGCAAAAATCAGATGCAAAAATTTGTTTTAAAAAAATGGGTGGCGCGCCTCTGGCAGCGACGCGCTCTCCAGGTGAGAGCAACCCGAATTTCACAGAGGCGCCTCTGTGACAATAAAGTACCTAATAAAGTACCTAATATATGTGCCAAGGATAGATTGGAAGACTAGGCGTTGCCTAAAATCTTTATCCTTAAAAATAAAGTAAAGTTCAAGTTTTCAAGTCTCTCCCTCAAGTGTTCTCTCTCTCTCTCTCTCTCTCTCTCTCTCTCTCTCTCTCTCTCTCTCTCTCTCTCTCTCCTCTCTCTCTCTCTCTCTCTCTCTCTCTCTCTCTCTCTCTCTCTCTCTCTCTCTGTCTCTCTCTGTGTGATTGTGTGTGTGCGTGTGTACATGCGTGCGTGCGTGTGTGTACGTGTGTGTGCATGCGTGTGTGTGGGTGGGTGTTTCTGTATGTCTGTCTGCCTGTTAATTCAGTCATTAATTGACCTGTTTTTATTTTATATATATATATTTAACTGTCACTTCCTTTTTCAATTTACCTGATTTGGTTAATATTTGGTTGACAGAGTAAGGATGTACCCTGGGCAAGACGTCTCCACTATAAACAAATCATAGCCCAGCCCGCCGCGCCGGAATAGCATCTGCCCCCTCTGCTATCTGGCAGTCATGGTCGGAAACCATTCCTGGCATGCTATGTAATTTTGGGTAATGTTTTTTTGTTTTTCATGTTTGTGCATCTGCGTAACAGTTGTGATAGGAAAGGTTATGCACCTATGTCATTATAATTTGTCAGTGTCAGCGTCGATGTCAGTGTCAGTGTCGATGTCAGTGCCAGTGGCAATCTCTCTCACTGTCTCTCTGTCTGTCGCTCTGTCTCTTTTTTCTCTATCTCTTTCTCACACACACACACTCTCTCACTCACTCACACACACACACACACACTCACTCTCACACACTCACTCTCACTCACACACATACATAGCACACACACACACACACGCTCTCTTCGCTCACCGCGCGCGCGCGCGCACACACACACACAGAGACAGAGAGCGAGAGAGACACGAGAGAGACACACAAACTAGAGAGAGCGACAGAGAGAGAGAGAGAGAGAGAGAGAGAGAGAGAGAGAGAGAGAGACAGAGAGAGAGAGAGAGAGAGAGAGAGAGAGGAGAGAGAGAGAGAGAGAGAGAGAGAGAGAGAGAGAGAGAGAGAGAGGAGAGAGAGAGAGGAGAGAGAGAGAGAGAGAGAGAGGAGAGAGAGAGAGAGAGAGAGAGAGAGAAAGAGGAGAGAGAGAGAGAGAGAGAAGAAAGAGAGAGAGAGATTCTGACACACAGAGAGAGAGAGAGAGAGAGACAGAGATTAGAGAGAGAGAGAGAGAGAGAGAGAGAGAGAGAGAGAGAGAGACTGAGAGAGAGAGAGAGAGAGAGAGAGAGAGAGAGAGAGAGAGAGAGAGAGAGAGAGAGAGAGAGAGAGAGAGAGAGAGAAGAGATCATATACACGCCTGACTGATTCTGACTTTTCTTCTTCCCCTCTATGTAAATTCACCCCCTAGAGTGATACGGGCACAGCCAGGCCTGTTGATATGCTACACGAAAATAGACGTACAGCAGTTTGGTAGAAGGACCGTGGAACTTACTTCCTTGTTCTTCTAAACTTCAAAATTATTTAACACCCCGAGCTCTCGCAGTCGACGAGGGTGAGAGATAGAGCGAGGGATAGAGAAATACTTGCTACTACTGACTTTGACAACAAGAGATAGAGAAAGATAGAGGGTAGGCCTATTGTTGTTTACGTTGTGGAGTTGAATATGAATGTGTGACAAACAAATGGGGTAACTATTTTCGTATGGTGCAGAGAAACATCGTTGACTATTGCGGCATTTGTATGTGAGACACAATTCGTTCTCTAAATACTGGCGTTGTTTTCTTTTCCCTAAAAGGTGAGTAGCCATCCATTAATTAGCAATTTTATTATTATTATTTTTTTATGAGAAAACAAAATCTAGTTTTGATGTGTTTTATGAGGCAAGGACATATTCGTAACTAAATTGTTGTGTTGTTGTTGTTGTTGTTGTTGTCGTAACCTGGCTTAAAGACTCCAGGGATCATCCCAACAGCCGACGCACTTGAACACTATGGTACACATGCACCAGCTAGGGATGAGAACATTACGTGTGTGACCGGTTTTTTTATTACCCCGCCACGTGAGCAGCCACACTCCGACTTCGGATGATTTTGGACTGATGATGTTATGCTAAGAGCTTGCCATGGCTGAAGACAATCCCCGCATAGCTATGCAGAACATAACAACATTTTGATGTAGCCTTGGTGTTCTAGCTTACGCCAAGTGGTCTGACACAGCCTTATACCAAGGCGACCTAAATTGATTTTTGTTCAATACTAAGAAAAAAACACCATGATTGAGTGTTAGTCGACATTCTATAATGAAGAGTGTAATGTGTGCTGTCTCTTCGTGTAGGACATTGCTGATTGACAAATAGTGTGTTTTTATCAGGAGGATAAGATAACTAACATACGAAGTAAAATAATAGCTATTGATATTGAATACCATATTAACTGAATATTATAATTAAACAATTAAGCAGCTCAAATCAAAGGAATGGGTTTTGATTTTTAGAACTGAAATTTAGAAAAAGTAGACACGCATAAAAAAAACAACCACATTTGAAATTGTGTAGTGTTTTGTTATATTAAAGGACTGAATGACTGCTGAAGAACTATTTTACATAGAACGGACAAGTCACGTGATGTGATCTCTGGTTAACTGAATGTAAATATTCGCTGTTTATGCTAATTAATGTATGTAATATATAGCATGATTCATATTAACTGAGCCGCCTTTTGTGTTTATTCTATGAGGAAACAATCCATTCTTGGTAGTTAGTCATTGCTTTTGATGATAAATTACATGATGGATTCGTGGTCAGTTTTGCGCATAGTGATTGACCATCGACTGACGATGTATGTTTTACAGAGACGACATCAAGGGCACTGACCACTTGGTGACGTCGACTTGGAATATACAACAAACATGTCCGCCTTCGTTTACGCACAGAGCTTGTGTAATCCAGTACTCGTTTTCCTGTTTTGTCGTGCATTGTATCATTTTCCTTGATTATTATGCATGCGTCCGCCGAGTAGGTTATCTTAATCTGAATCTGACTCGTAACGCTGAGCTGTCCAACTGGATAATTATACAGCGTGGTTGTGGAGCAGCAGGAAGAAAAATAAAACAAAATGAAAGAAGAAAACTGAAAAGAAATGAACTAAAACTATAGAGATCTCCCCAGCGTTTCATGGCTCCAGTCAGGCCAATCCGGCTACCTTAGCGGCCCACGGGGACAAACCCCGACCGGCACAGCCCCAACCTTGTTATGCACTGTCCTTTGACTACTTTCCTGTGTGTCTGGCTTTGTCTCTGTCTTTTTCTTACTGTTGGTTGTTTTTGTGTGTGCTAACAACATCCCTGGGAATAAACTTAAGGAAACTTTTATCTGCAATTTGTGTGGGGTGGAGTGGGCTAGTCTGCCATATTCTGGACGTTTCTTTCAATGCTGGATTCATGATAGATTATGGTTTGGATGAAGTCATTTCTCTTTCTAATCGATTTTTTTTGTTTTGCCATTTTCATTTTATGGCAGGACTTTTCAAAACGACATTTACTATTAACCACTTTTATGTTCTTTAAGCGAAACAAAACACAACAAACACACACACACACACACACACACACACACACACACACACACACACACACACACACACACACACACACACACACACACACACACACACACACACACACACACACACACACACACACACACACACACACACACACACACACACGTGGCACACACACACACACACTCGTTAAATGAAGCGCGTTTTTTAAATGTGGCACACTCCAGAAGGAAACGACAAGGAAAACACGCGTCAAGGTGTGGCTGCACAGAACGGAACTATGGTTTAATTACGGGTAATAGTTTCATTGCTTTTTTGCTCAAAGACTTGCAGCTTGACCGATTGGGCATGACTGTTGTTTCGATAAGCGTCTAGGTGGGTGTTTTTTTTATATAGTAGCTCTAATCAAACCCCTTTTCAAAAACGAAACAAAATTGACCTCAGGCGAAACATATTTAAATCACCGGCAATGTGTGTGTTGTGTGTGTGTGTGTGTGTGTGTGTGTGTGTGTGTGTGTGTGTGTGTGTGTGTGTGTGTGTGTGTGTGTGTGTGTGTGTGTGTGTGTGTGTGTGTGTGTGTGTGTGTGTGTGTGTGTGTGTTTGTCTTTTATGCCTTTGTCTATCTCCCTGTCTCTTTGTCTATGTGGTGCTTCATTGTGCTTGTAGAATCACGATCTCTGAGGAGCTCAGATGGTTGTTTACATGTGGTAACTTGCCCATACAAACCGTCTGCAGTTTGTCATGTACATGCATACAATCACGTTGAGGTCTGAAGATCGTGCTGACCAGCCTTTAGTGACAATAATCGCAATTGTGTATAACCAGAATCAGAATCAGAATCAATGTTTATTGCCCTTTAAAACCAATACAAGGTTTTATATGACACTAATAAAAATTATAACAATAACGGTAATAATAACAGTTTATAAAGTTCAATTACGGAACATTTTGTGTTAAATACTTACGTTTTTTGTGTTTTTCTTCTTTCTTTCTTTTGTACTGGTTGCGCTACTGGTTGAGGCAATTGAGGCTATTGACTGAGACAACTGTGTATATATTTAGCAAGCTCATGGTTTTCTTTGTGTTTGTACTTGCTCCATGACTAGAGGCACTGTCATCAACCAGAAGAGGCCTAGTTTCCCACCGGGTGCCAATGCTCCATGACTAGAGGCACTGTCATCAACCAGAAGAGGCCTAGTTTCCCACCGGGTGCCAATGCTCCATGACCAGAGGCACTGTCATCAACCAGAAGAGGCCTAGTTTCCCACCGGGTGCCAATGCTCCATGACTAGAGGCACTGTCATCAACCAGAAGAGGCCTAGTTTCCCACCGGGTGCCAATGCTCCATGACTAGAGGCACTGTCATCAACCAGAAGAGGCCTAGTTTCCCACCGGGTGCCAATGCTCCATGACTAGAGGCACTGTCATCAACCAGAAGAGGCCTAGTTTCCCACCGGGTGCCAATGCTCCATGACTAGAGGCACTGTCATCAACCAGAAGAGGC
>JAGGCT020002669.1:27500-32500 GCA_017654935.2 Phymorhynchus buccinoides | reverse complement strand
CTCTCAATCCAACACTCGGAAAGGAATGTACAATGAACAAACTTAGATGCAGTGAGAATATAGTTAAAACTGCAAGTTTGCACCCAAGTAGTTCACACACACATATAAATAAACAAAAGTCGGCATAGAATCCGGTTCTTGTACCAAAATAGTTAGTGTCAAAATAAAACTCAAGAATGAATAAGTGCACATAATTAGAACAGCATAATTATTTACCAACTCTTTTCACTGACACCTCTACTATTTACGCAACATGGAACATAGGATCTAGATGAAAAATAGAATCAAACAAAAATAAATCTCAATCAAGTATTTTACACCCCAACCACATTCAATAGTACTTACGAGTTGCGCTAATAATGGTACTGGCAGGTAACAGCAGAGGGTTTGTTCCTACAGTGTTGACTCAGCCAGGTTTTAGAAGAGAATGCTATAAGTTTTTGCCTCCCACTATTCATTTTCCCAATTGATTTCAAATTCATTGGTTAGTAGGAGTAAACAAGAGAGGACGCTATAGTCAAATGCCTATTACGTCAGCATCACATGCCTCCTACTACAATGTCGGTGTCACAACTTCATGATCGGGAGGGAAACCGGAGAAGAAAGGAATGCCGCCTGGAATCGGTGATTATGTGATGCCACTCGATAGTCGGCGCCGCGAGTCGACACGATCAAAGAGTGGCGGGCCGGAATAGTAGGGGTGGGGGTGGGGGGTGTAGAGGAGAAAGTGGGACGCGCGGGACACATTCCATCACAGGTATCACACTTTTCTACATTGTATTTGCACCCCTATCCTGCCCCCCACAACTCGACTAGATGCTAAGCTGGGGCATGTCTGAGCCACACGTTGAGTCAAACGTTTTATCAAAATAAATCTGAATAAAATAATTTTAGCTCATCTACAGCTGAAATTTCTCTTTCATTTGAACCAATTCTTGATCTATGTGTGTTAATGAACGAAAACTATTTTTCATTCATATTGCTTTTCTAAATTGCAAGTTATAAATTGGCTATTTCACGAACTGGGCAAACCATTCCATTTCATGAAATGGGCAATTTCATGGATTGGGCGTAACCTATACATGGTTACGCTCAGCCGCCATTCTGTGCGCCATTTCCAAATGAAATGGCAATGCTGAAAGGGAAGCCTTAGCAACCAGATTGTTATATACATATGCGTCTGGTCCCCAGCCATTGGGTGCTTGTCCAAGACTGATTTCAGCCTTTTTAAGCTAACAAAAAACGAGCAGTAATAGCTGACAGTAACTTACTGCGCCTGCCTGAGCATGCCCCCTATCTGCCACCTCTCATCATCACATTTCCGTCCTCTTGCCGTTTCTGTGTGATGGGTTAGCAGCCTTGTGCATGTATGTTAAACCTGGTTTTTCACAAGGGTGCCTTTACTCTGACATTGCTGTAGGTGTTTTCCTCAGTGTATTTTTTTTATAGTTATCTCATATTGCTTATTCTCTGAATTTTTAAATTTCCTGGCCTACCAAGCAGGACATCCGCAAATTTCCTGAATCCCCACATCGTAATTTGTCGTAGGCCAACGTACACTATGTGAGTTATGACTCCTTCAGGAATGTAAAGGCAGAAGCTAAATTTGTGTCGATATACAAAATCATTACGGTTCACTCAGAGAAATAGTTGCATTGTTTCGCAACAACAAAAATGGTGGTTTACTTTTTCAGCTCTAGTTTATTTGTTTACCTGTGTTGCAGTCAATGTTGCCACCGGCAAGAATTACAATCAGAGCAGTGATCACAAGTCAGGCGACCAGAATGGCGCCGATGCTGGAGCCAATGGAGACACCACAGGAGATTGGGATAGTGATCCACGTAACTGCGTGCACACCAAAAGTGATGGAGCCGCTCATTATAAGGACTACCCTTGGTATGAGGTGGACCTGGGCAGAGACTATCCTGTACACAAGATTGACATCTGGTCACGTACTCGTTGTGAGTTCAAATCATCATTATTTGCGCCTAACCAATATGCTCTCTGTCTCTCTCTCTCTCTCCTCTCTCCACCCCCCCTCTCTCTCTCTCTCTCTCTCTCTCTCTCTCTCTCTCTCTCTCTCTCTCTCTCTCTCTCTCTCTCTCTCTCTCTAATTTGCACATACATATTGTATAAACATGACGGTTTTTTTTGTTTGTGGTGATGGGTGGAAGTGGATGGAATTGGGTGAGGGTATGTGTGTTGGGGAGGGGTGTATGTGTAACAACTGTGGTATTTATATGTACAGTACATAAGTATGCAAGTGGTGCTCACAAACGATGCGGAAGCGTACGTGTGCATATGGGTGTAGTTGTATGTGAGTGTTAGAGGGTGTGTGTAGTGTATATGAGAGAGAGAGAGAGAGAGAGAGAGAGAGAGAGAGAGAGAGAGAGAGAGAGAGAGAGAGAGACAGAGACAGAGACAGAGACAGAGAGAGAGAGACAGAGAGAGTGTCGTTGTGCGTGTATAAGCTTTACTCATAATCTTATATCTGTGATATGTTACTTCTCGTGTGCATTGTGTTTTATTGTATGTTTTAATGTGACAGCAAACAAAATTTCCCTTGTTCATTTTAATGGGGATAATACATATTGATTGATTGATTGATTAAGGGGGGAGGGGGGGAGATGAAAGAAGAGAGTGCTTTCTTGTATTTTGATGATGTGATTTTTGTTTCTTCCTCCATAATGTATTTCCTGATTCTTGTTAATTCAATTTATATTAGTTCATGTGATTACTGTGCTGTGTGCGAGGTTGGGGGTGGGTGGGGGGAGGATCTTTTTGTTTTCTTCCTGTTGCTTTTGTTCATTATTAGAAGTTTTAATTATGTTTTTCCTCTTTTGTTTCGAGGGCAAGATGTAAACAACCCCATTGTGCGCTTATTCTTTTCCCTCAATAAACAAATGTTTCAACAATTGTTTCAAATGTCTCTCTCTCACTCTCTCTCTCTCTCTCTCTCTCTCTCTCTCTCTCTCTCTCTCTCTCTCTCTCTCTCTCTCTCTCTCTC
Organism: Phymorhynchus buccinoides; assembly: GCA_017654935.2. Taxonomy (NCBI): domain Eukaryota; kingdom Metazoa; phylum Mollusca; class Gastropoda; order Neogastropoda; family Raphitomidae; genus Phymorhynchus; species Phymorhynchus buccinoides. The sequence goes on along the minus strand of JAGGCT020002669.1, from coordinate 29,493 downwards.
TCTCTCTCTCTCTCTCTCTCTCTCTTAGAATAATAATTAGAATAATAATAATAGTACATTTATATAGCGCTTTACATCAGAGGAGCCCAAAGTGCTTTACAATCAATTGTTCATCAACAAATAGACAACAAAAACAGCATTCAAGAGGTATGTACGGTTTTGTTCCATTAAAGCCACACAATCTCACCCCCACTGGGGGCCCCACAACAACACACCTGCTTAGTCCTACAGAGAGAAAAGACACACAGAAGCAAACCCCGAAACTTCCTTTAAAGGAAGGCTTTTTTTGCCAGCACCACACACGTATAAATTGGTTTGGGGATACGATCCGACTGAGCCACGTGAATCATGATTCACATGAAATACTTGAAATGGTCCAAAAACAATTCTGCTATTTTCGCTCACTCCAGTAGACCAATGCATGAAAGTTATTCACTTGCAATAAACTATCTTCTTGATAGCTGTAGACTATCTTCTTGATAGCTGTAAACTATCTTCTTGATAGCTGTAAACTATCTTCTTGATAGCAATAAACTGTCTCTAATGGAGAGTTATTCACTTGCAATAAACTATCTATCTATGAAAACATTGATACCTTGTTGCCAGTCATAACAAATATTTTCAACCGTTCTTTGTCAAGTGGTACAGTCCCTGATGATTTTAAAGACGCAATTGTGAAACCCCTCTTGAAAAAAATATACTCTGATTCCAGATGAATTAAAAAACTATCGGCCAATCTCTAACCTTCCCTTCCTGTCAAACATCTTAGAGAAAGTAGTTCTTCATCAGCTGTCTCAGCACCTTGTTACGAACAATCTTCTCAGTCCCCATCAATCTGCTTACCGTGCTGGACACAGTACTGAAACAGCTCTTATTAGTATCTTAAATAACATTTTGACTTCCCTTGACGACGACAAAATATCTGTTCTCCTTCTTCTTGATTTATCAGCAGCATTTGACACGATAGACCATGACATTCTACTGACACGCTTGACAACTGACTTTGGCATTTGCGGCACCGTACTAAATTGGTTAAAATCATATATCTCCAATAGAAAGCAATTTCTCCTCATTGAAACTGTGCAGTCATCTAAAATGTCTCTTGACTTTGGCGTTCCTCAGGGATCAGCACTTGAGCCTGTACTTTTTATCATGTACACAACACCATTGTCCAAGATAATTAATATACATTCTGTTCAGCACGAACTTTTCGCCGACGACACCCAGCTCGAACAATCTTGCATACATGGAAACTACCACAAACTTGTCCAAACACTTGAAGACTGTGTTTCTGACATCAAACATTGGATGTCAACCAACAAGCTTAAGTTGAATGATGATAAAACAGAGGCTATCCAGTTTGTTCGACAAAATCATGCTCAAAATCTCCCATCCTCTATAGAGCTTTGTTCCACCGAAATTACGTTTATGTCGTGCGTTCGTGATCTCGGCCTTCATATTGACTCTGAGCTATCTTTGAAACAACACATTGCCAACATCTGTGAAGCCTGCTTTCTTGAAATCCGTCGCATTAGTTCAATTAGACCCTTCCTGACTGAAGATGCCACAAAGACACTTGTCACTTCCTGTATTCTGTCTAGATTAGATTGTTGCAATGCCCTCCTCCTAGGCCTTCCTACAACCTCTCTCCAACCTCTTCAACGTGTTCAAAATTCTGCTGCGCGCCTTGTATTCAGAGTACCAAAACGACACCATACATCAGATCTTTTAATGAAACTACACTGGCTCAAAATCGAATACCGAATCAAATATAAATCTGCCTGCCTCTGCTACAAAATCGTTACAAAAGACGCACCAGCCTACCTTTGCAACCTTTTCCAGATCTTCGTTCCTGCCCGTAGCCTTCGTTCTTCCTCTGACGACCGTATTTTTCAAATTCCCTCTTACCATCGGAAACAACACGGCTCTAGAGCATTTTTCGTTTCAGCTGCTACACTCTGGAACTCACTCCCTTTCAGCCTTCGTCATGACA
>JAGGCT020002669.1:0-25000 GCA_017654935.2 Phymorhynchus buccinoides | reverse complement strand
TTGTGACCTTTGGGTGATGCACCTACACACCCTTGATTGGGCGCAAATCGTTTTCCGGGATGCACACCCTTAATTGGTGGGGTGCACACCCTTGACACTGAGTCATGTCTGCCGCTCTGCGACATTTAAGCCCCACGTGGCACATTTTGTGCTAGGATGTCTTTTTATTTTAGTATTAGACCCCCTCCTTTACCGGGATGAACACCCTTAATTAGTGGGGTGTACACGCTTAAGTCGGAGACATGTCTGCCGCTCGGCGACATTAAAATCCAACGTGGCATGATTTGTACTGCAATGTCTTTTACTGTTCTCTTGCGTGGATGCCTTCCTCTCATGGTAACACACCACCACACAAAATGTGAAGCGATTCGGTCAAGCGGTTCGGGAGATATCCTTGCGACAGACAGACAGACAGAAACAAAAAGAAACATACACGAACGAAAATATACTCCTTTGCGATCGTAGATCTGCAGAGGACAATATGGATTTCTGTATACACAGATGTCTGAGCAGTATGGAAACTTAGAATGTATCTACGATCCCATAATATAAATGCAATATAATAATATTAATGTATTTCAACCATTCAAAAAATATGCTAGAATATGAACGGTGTATATAGCAGTCATTAGAAATCCTATGCAGGATACAAATTGTCACAACTAAAAATTATGTCACAGAAAGCAGTCACACACAACAGTTTGTGTCCAAATTTGGATGGTTACTATGACAATAATGGATTTTTATTATTTTACTTTTTTTACTTCTCCATTTTGTTTCTATGTTTGATATAATCTTTATTGTTTAAAATATCAGACACAAACTTTCACTTTAATTACAAAAGGCCCTTTCCTAATTCTATCTGTTCTAGGTATTGGGCATTAGGTACTTTATAGTCACAGAGGCATATCTGTGAAAATCGGGTTGCTCCCACCTGGAGAGCGCGTCGCAGCCGGATTTGTTGTGTGTGATTGATGAGGTCTACTTCCTAAAGCCTAATTATGCTTACACTTGTTGGCACTAGACGTGGTCAAATCCCTGGTTCCCTGGCATGCTATTGTTTGTGTGTGATTGATGAGAAGTCTACTTCCCACAGCCTAATTATGCTTACACTTGTTGGTACTAGACGTGGTCAAATCCATGGTTCCCTGGCATGCTATTTCTATATTGACCATGGTCATGCGCACCAGAGAAGAACATAAAGTACATTCTGCAAGTGTACTTGCATAAACTACCGTCATCGTTGCGTTGCTGTTTTAAAGTTGTCTTTATCTTCTTTTTTTCTCTCTTATTTTCAAATTGCTCACTCTTACCCAGTACAATAAATTACATCAGTCTCATTGCGCATTCCTAATATAAAACACATGTGTACTCATACAGAATGCAATGACTCGCATCAGTCTCATTGCTCACTCTTTACTGATACACAATAGAATACTTATTATCTTGTTTATCTTGTTTATCTCTTTACTTATTATTTTGTTATCTTGGATCTTATTATCTCGTTGTCTTATTATCTGGTTATCTTATTATCATGTTATCTTTTCTTTTAATCATTATATCTTGAAGTCAGTGGGGGGGGGTATTCATTTTGTTTAATATTTACAATTTTCTTGCTGCATCTCGTGTGTGCAATGTCCATCTTCAGTGCCTGAAGGAGTCAGCGTGTGCCCAGTAGGAAAATACGGATCATCCTGCCAACATGACTGCAGTGACAATTGTGGGAGGGGACAAAACAATAGCTTCTGTGACAAGGATACTGCAGAATGCTATGATGGTTAGTATGGAACACAAACAAACAAAACAAAAAACATCATTAAATTGCAACAGTTGGTGTGTTTTGTCTCAACAGTAGCTTGTGTGTTCGAAATAATAATAATAATAATAATAATAATAATAATAATAATTGTACATTTATATAGCGCTTTACCTCAGATGAGCCCAAAGCGCTTTACAATCAATTTTTCATCAACAAATAGTCAACAAAAACAACATTCAAGAATGACACCAACCAGCAACAACGCAACAAAGCAACTCTCTCTCTCTCTCTCTCTCTCTCTCTCTCTCTCTCTCTCTCTCTCTCTCTCTCTCTCTCTCTCTCTCTCTCTCTCTCTCTCTCTCTCTCTCTCTCTCTCTCTCTCTCTCTCTCTAACACACATTCACACACATTTAACAACACCGACTCGTTCATCCCCCATTCAGTAAGCACACATCAACTGAGCCGCACGGACTGACCACATACACCAACACAAACAGAAACACCCTCACACACAACGTACGCACGCAGACAAACAAACAAACACACACACACACACACACACACACACACACACACACACACACACACACACACACACACACACACACACACACACATGCGTGCACACACAACCCACAGAACCAAAACACACACAAGCACACATGCATGCTCACACACACACAACACACACACACACACACACACACACACACACACACACACACACACACACACACACACACACACCACAAAGCACAGCACAAACCTCTTATTCAATCTTCCCTCACGTGCACACAAGATAGACAACTGATCAAATATTTAGGGTGCAGCAGGAAAAAGATGGGTTTTAAGAGAAGTTTTGAATCAGGAGACTGAGTTGGAGTGTTGTAGAGGAGAAGGCAGAGAATTTACATTGATAAATTGCATGTACGAGGCTGAAGACAGAAATCAGACGCTGGTTGTTGATTAATGTGCTTTCGTTCCAAGATCTTTGTATTACACCATGTGTTTGCAAAGCTCATGAAGCAGTTTTATGGCACTTATTTTTTACTCTTATGTCCTTCTTGTCTGAGATCTGTTGCGTTAATAAGGCCTTGTCCAACGACACTTCCTCTCGCATGCACCTGGTAGCTCTGTCACGCTGTGAAAATGGGTGAACACTCTTTGCTAAAGAGCGAGTGATTGCATTGCCTTTAGAAGCATTTGCATCGGTGGCAGCAGTTGCAACTGATGATTTATTTCTATTAAAAGATAGACTGTAAGAGGTGGGGGTCGGGGGAGGGATAGACTGCTTTGAGGTAGACATAGGCCTACTGAGTAGTATTATGCTGAAAATATCATTGGATGTATGGGTTATGAATGAATTAATGAATATTTAATTTAGCATGTGTCGATTGTACTGTGAGAACTGAAGATAGTGTATCTTAGCACACTGCATGAATGGAGAAAACAGTATAACTGGTGATAGTAGATCTTAACACACTGCATGAATGGAGAAAACAGTAGAACTGGTGATAGTAGATCTTAACACACTGCATGAATGGAGAAAACAGTAGAACTGGTGATAGTAGATCTTAACACACTGCATGAATGGAGAAAACAGTAGAACTGGTGATAGTAGATCTTAACACACTGCATGAATGGAGAAAACAGTAGAACTGGTGATAGTAGATCTTAACACACTTAACACACTGTAGAACATGAATGGAATGAAAACAGTAGAACTGGTGACAGTAGATCTTAACACACTGCATGAATGGAGAAAACAGTAGAACTGGTGATAGTAGATCTTAACACACTGCATGAATGGAGAAAACAGTAGAACTGGTGATAGTAGATCTTAACACACTGCATGAATGGAGAAAACAGTAGAACTGGTGACAGTAGATCTTAACACACTGCATGAATGGAGAAAACAGTAGAACTGGTGACAGTAGATCTTAACACACTGCATGAATGGAGAAAACAGTAGAACTGGTGATAGTAGATCTTAACACACTGCATGAATGGAGAAAACAGTAGAACTGGTGATAGTAGATCTTAACACACTGCATGAATGGAGAAAACAGTAGAACTGGTAATAGTAGATCTTAACACACTGCATGAATGAGAAAACAGTAGAATACTGCATGAATGGGGGAAACAGTGGACCTGGTGACAGTAGATCTTAGCACACTGCATGAATGAAGGACATAGTACAATGATATTACATCGTATGTTACTTCAGGAATCAGAAGAAAACATAAATGTTATATTAGATCTTATGACGCTGGATAAAGCAAATGAAATGATATTAGAGCCTAATCATTTGCAAGTGTTATCTAATAATATGACATTGAGTACAGACCAATTCAAAATTTCTTAATTCATACTATATTAACCAAATGTAGCAAAGATAAATCAATTTTGGAGCTTAACTGAAAGCAAGTTCGTTTTATTTTTTGGTTACCTTGAGAAAAATGGACTCTGAAAATGGTGGGAAAGAAAACGATTTAAGGAGAAATGTGTCATGCAATAAGTGATCATAGAATGGCACAATGGCTCCTTTATTCTCAATTTTTTTTTAAATTGTAGAGAGCTATATAATGTATTTCGTACAGATTGTGACGCTGGATGGTATGGCGATAACTGCACGAACGAATGTGGCCATTGTATCAACAGCAAAACATGTGATCCAGTGACAGGACACTGTGATGGGCGCTGTGCAGAAGGATGGAAAACTACAAACCTCTGTAAAGAAGGTAATGATGACACATTTCTGCTTCTGCGTCATTCAGTTTTTTTATAATTATTATTCGTCTGAATAGACAATAACACGCGCGTTTAATTATGATGGTTTCTGGAAGGTTACGATAATGATGGTAGACTGGGGAATAAAACAACACACAAAGAAATACCTGAAAAGGATGCACGTCTCTCGATATGACATCACAAACCGGTAGGGCGTTTATTCAATAGGAGAAGAAGGAAACTTCACATGAAACAATGCAAATCAATCAAACAAAATTGTTGCTTTACTTTGTGGTTGAAGAGCATAGCGAAGTGCGATATTGCGCATTCAAATAATTTGGCATCCACACTTACCATGGATAATTGCAATTATGTATAAAGTATAAAATAATATTTTAAACAATGATAAAGCACCATCACCGTTCAATATAAAACGTGTAATTCTTTCACGTCTAAAGGTTCCATAAAATATTAGATCAAATACTTAGGACAGAGGTTTATTGCGCTGCATAAGGACACATCCCATTTCTTTACATTTAAGCCCAAGTAAAAGAGGACCCAGGTTTGTAGCACCATGATTGTGCAGAGACATTTAAACAAGGAATGGGACTGGCCCAAAGGATTCAGTCATCTTTGTCATGAGCGTACATGTTGTGATGTGATTCTTTGTGTTAAAATAAAAAGTTGAGTAGAAATTATCTTCCAATGACACTGCTGGTTTCAGAGTGTGATGATGATAAGTGGGGTCCGGCCTGCGTCAACACCTGTGGTCAGTGTAAGGGGGGTACTTGTGACAAAGTCACTGGACACTGTCCACGCTGTGAACCAGGATGGTACCAACCTATGTGTGTTACACGTGAGTATGATGATCGAAGTGATCGAACTGGTTGCATCGTGGTTGATAATACCATTTGAACTTAGAGAGAGAGAGAGAGAGAGAGAGAGAGAGAGAGAGAGAGAGAGAGAGAGAGAGAGAGAGAGAGAGAGAGATAGAGAGATAGTGTGCGTGTGTGTGTGTGTGTGTGTGTGTGTGTGTGTGTGTGTGTGTGTGTGTGTGTGTGTGCCTCTGTGTGCGTGTGCCCCTGTGTGTGTGTGTGCCTCTGTCTGTGTGTGTAGGCATGCGTCCATGTGCGTATTTGCTTGCTTACGTGGGAGTGAGTGCCTGGGTGTGGGTATGCAAAATTTATGTGAGTGTGCGCAAATAGGACGGGGGGGGGGTGGGGGGTAATTGCATATTCTCTGTTCCAAGTTGTCTACAAGAAAAAAACACACGATCAGTTACAAAAAAACAGCTACAGCGAATACCTACATTGACCAATTATTAATTACTCATTGAAACATAATTAGGTGTTATGATTTATATAGTTGCAATGTATATTCATGTTTGGAGGTTTTGCCTTTCCAACAGTTGAAACTATGCATGTTCAGACATTCTGATACTTTGTGACATTATAAAGTATACACTGATAAACCTTTCTCTCCTCAGCTTGCGATGACGGCTTTCATGGCAACAACTGCACTACACAATGTGGAAGTTGTTTGGGTGACGTCATCTGCAACAAGAGCACAGGTCACTGTCCAGATTGTACCATTGGAAAACAGCCTCCTTTGTGTGCTACAGGTAGGTCACTGTCCAGTTTGTACCATTGGAAAACAGCCTCCTTTGTGTGCTACAGGTAGGTCACTGTCCAGTTTGTACCATTGGAAAACAGCCTCCTTTGTGTGATACAGGTAGGTCACTGTCCAGTTTGTACCATTGGAAAACAGCCTCCTTTGTGTGCTACAGGTAGGTCACTGTCCAGTTTGTGTCATTGGAAAACAGCCTCCTTTGTGTGCTACAGGTAGGTCACTGTCCAGTTTGTACCATTGGAAAACAGCCTCCTTTGTGTGCTACAGGTAGGTCACTGTCCAGTTTGTACCATTGGAAAACAGCCTCCTTTGTGTGCTACAGGTAGGTCACTGTCCAGTTTGTACCATTGGAAAACAGCCTCCTTTGTGTGCTACAGGTAGGTCACTGTCCAGTTTGTACCATTGGAAAACAGCCTCCTTTGTGTGCTACAGGTAGGTCACTGTCCAGTTTGTACCATTGGAAAACAGCCTCCTTTGTGTGCTACAGGTAGGTCACTGTCCAGTTTGTACCATTGGAAAACAGCCTCCTTTGTGTGCTACAGGTAGGTCACTGTCAGTTTGTACCATTGGAAAACAGCCTCCTTTGTGTGCTACAGGTAGGTCAGTTTGTACCATTGTTTTTGTGTGCTACCATTGTGAAAACAGCCTCCTTTGTGTGCTACAGGTAGGTCAGCTGTCCAGTTGTACCATTGGAAAACAGCCTCCTTTGTGTGCTACAGGTAGGTCACTGTCCAGTTTGTACCATTGGAAAACAGCCTCCTTTGTGTGCTACAGGTAGGTCACTGTCCAGTTTGTACCATTGGAAAACAGCCTCCTTTGTGTGCTACAGGTAGGTCACTGTCCAGTTTGTACCATTGGAAAACAGCCTCCTTTGTGTGCTACAGGTAGGTCAGTCTACAGTTTGTTGTACCATTGGAAAACAGCCTCCTTTGTGTGCTACAGGTAGGTCACTGTCCAGTTTGTACCATTGGAAAACAGCCTCCTTTGTGTGCTACAGGTAGGTCACTGTCCAGTTTGTACCATTGGAAAACAGCCTCCTTTGTGTGCTACAGGTAGGTCACTGTCCAGTTTGTGCCATTGGAAAACAGCCTCCTTTGTGTGCTACAGGTAGGTCACTGTCCAGTTTGTACCATTGGAAAACAGCCTCCTTTGTGTGCTACAGGTAGGTCAGGTCCAGTTTGTACCATTGGAAAACAGCCTCCTTTGTGTGCTACAGGTAGGTCACTGTCCAGTTTGTACCATTGGAAAACAGCCTCCTTTGTGTGCTACAGGTAGGTCACTGTCCAGTTTGTACCATTGGAAAACAGCCTCCTTTGTGTGCTACAGGTAGGTCACTGTCCAGTTTGTACCATTGGAAAACAGCCTCCTTTGTGTGCTACATGTACTTTAAAAGTCACGGCTTGGATTCTGTTTTTCTTTGAAATGTTGCCAATCTACATTGCTCTTAACGCGTGCTGTTCTGAACAAAACCTGAAAAAAAACCCCATTCTAGCATGTTTAAAAAAAAAGACCAGCATTCATTGTCAAATCACTATCAAATAATCAGTGCTTTGTTTTGTTTTTACAAACACGATGTTAATTTGTGATTGATCTTCATGTCAAAGACAATTATTTTCTATCGTACTCGGTTATTGGAAGTTTCAAATGTGTTTGCATGTACAAATGTATTTCCTAAAGAAGGCCCAGATATACATTATATCATAACCAGACACATGTATATTAGATGATTTAATAAAATGCGTATGTTACTGTGTATATCCACAGACTGCCAGAACGATCACTATGGTCAGGACTGTTCAGAGACGTGTGGTCAGTGCAGAGGAGGTCAGTCCTGTGACCCTGTAAATGGACACTGCTCTGAAGGGTGTGACCCAGGATGGATGGGGCCAACAGGTGCAAACCTGTGTACGGAAGGTAAGGGGATACAGCATCGTTTCTCTGCTGTTAAGCCGGCACCACACACGCGTAAAATCGTATGGGAATGCGATGCGATTGCGTCACGTGAGTCATGATTCCCGTGAAATACTTCCGTCTAAAAATAATTTCTGCCATTTTCGCTCACTATGCTCAAGTAGACCCAATACATGAGTGTCACGTGAATCGTGACTCCCATCGTCAAAATCGCATCGCATTCAGATCCGAATCGTACGTGTGTAGCAGGCCCTTTGGAATTAGTAATGCGATTGGGGTGTTACTGTAATGAGTCGTAAGCTATCGTCTTCAGGTCTAGTCATTGTCTTTAGTCTTTCTTTGCAGAGTGTGGTGAGGGCCTGTACGGGGATGGGTGTAACCAGTCCTGTGGTCAGTGTCGGGTCATCAGTGAGTGTCGTCATGACAGAGGACACTGCACTGGACCCTGTGCTGACGGGTTCAAGGGTGAACTATGCGCTGAAGCGGGTTCTTAGTCTTTCTTTGCAGAGTGTGGTGAGGCCTGTACGGGGAGAGGTGTAACCAGACCTGAGTCAGAGAGAGAGAGAGTCTTTCTTTGCAGAGTGTGGTGAGGGCCTGTACGGGGATGGGAGAGTAACCAGAGAGAGGTCATTGTCTTTAGAGAGAGAGAGAGCAGAGTGTGGTGAGGGCCTGTACGGAGAGATTGGGTGTAACCAGAACTGTGGTCATTGTCTTTAGTCTTTCTTTGCAGAGTGTGGTGAGGGCCTGTACGGGGATGGGTGTAACCAGTCCTGTGGTCAGTCTTTAGTCTTTCTTTGCAGAGTGTGGTGAGGGCCTGTACGGGGAGAGGTGTAACCAGAGAGGTCATTGTCTTTAGTCTTTCTTTGCAGAGTGTGGTGAGGGCCTGTACGGGGAGAGGGTGTAACCAGACCTGTGGTCATTGTCTTTAGTCTTTCTTTGCAGAGTGTGGTGAGGGCCTGTACGGGGAGGGGTGTAACCAGACCTGTGGTCAGAGTCTTTAGTCTTTCTTTGCAGAGTGTGGTGAGGGCCTGTACGGGGAGGGTGTAACCAGACCTGTGGTCATTGTCTTTAGTCTTTCTTTGCAGAGTGTGGTGAGGGCCTGTACGGGGATGGGTGTAACCAGTCCTGTGGTCATTGTCTTTAGTCTTTCTTTGCAGAGTGTGGTGAGGGCCTGTACGGGGATGGGTGTAACCAGACCTGTGGTCAGTGTCTTTAGTCTTTCTTTGCAGAGTGTGGTGAGGGCCTGTACGGGGATGGGTGTAACCAGTCCTGTGGTCATTGTCTTTAGTCTTTCTTTGCAGAGTGTGGTGACGGCCTGTACGGGGATGGGTGTAACCAGAGTCCTGTGTCATTGTCTTTAGTCTTTCTTTGCAGAGTGTGGTGAGGGCCTGTACGGGGATGGATGTAACCAGTCCTGTGGTCAGTGTCTTTAGTCTTTCTTTGCAGAGTGTGGTGACGGCCTGTACGGGGAGGGGTGTAACCAGTCCTGTGGTCATTGTCTTTAGTCTTTCTTTGCAGAGTGTGGTGAGGGCCTGTACGGGGAGGGGTGTAACCAGACCTGTGGTCATTGTCTTTAGTCTTTCTTTGCAGAGTGTGGTGACGGCCTGTACGGGGATGGGTGTAACCAGTCCTGTGGTCATTGTCTTTAGTCTTTCTTTGCAGAGTGTGGTGACATGCCTGTACGGGGATGGGTGTAACCAGACCTGTGGTCATTGTCTTTAGTCTTTCTTTGCAGAGTGTGGTGAGAGGCCTGTACGGAGATGGGTGTAACCAGTCCTGTGGTCAGTGTCTTTAGTCTTTCTTTGCAGAGTGTGGTGAGGGCCTGTACGGGGAGGGGTGTAACCAGTCCTGTGGTCAGACTCATTGTCTTTAGTCTTTCTTTGCAGAGTGACCCGAGGGCCTGTATTTAAGGATGGGTGTAACCTTCCACCTGTGGTCATTGTCTTTAGTCTTTCTTTGCAGAGTGTGGTGACTACCTGTACGGAATGAACATAACCAGTCCTGTGGTCAGTGTCTTTAGTCAAAAAAAGAGTGTCTAACAGTGTACGGGGATGGGACATGGTGGTCATTGTCTTTAGTCTTTCTTTGCAGAGTGTCGTGAACAAACAATTAGTAACCAGTAACCAACCAAATTTAGTCTTTCTTTGAGAAACAAATATTTCACTACAATGTACGGGGATTGGGTGTAACCATTACTTGTGTGACAGGTCTTTAGAGAGAGAGTGTGGTGAGGGCCTGTACGGGGATGGGTGTAGAGAGAGAGAGAGAGAGGGTAGAGAACATCATCTTGAGAGAGTATTGGGGATTATTCTGTGACATATCTAATGCTTTCAATGTAAAGATACAAGAAGCCAAGACAGAAAAGGTTTTTGGACAATTCCTGTGTCAATTTTGACAAATTTGAAAAATAGAAGTTTTTTATCACTGTGGTGCTGGTACAATTTGTCTATTGGGTAATATACCCAAATTTGATGCCATTTTAGTGACATAGGTGTTATTGTCTGTGGTACTTTGCTAAATGCGACTTTGGCGGTGATAGGGTTATAGAAGCCAGTCAGTCCGAAATCAGTCCGTGCTCTCCTCTCCATTCTCTACTAAAACTGGTGCGCCTAGGGCACTGTTCTCTCTATGTTCTGTTTACCCTATATACCAATAACTGAAGGGTTAGTGAGATATTCCTATCAAATAATACTTTTTGAACATAACCCCGCGGGATTTACCTATTCATGATAATCTGTAGGCCAATTATGTATTACGGAGAGGAGCCCAGCAGCAGCCTCCTAAAAACTTCTACCGCACATCCTCGTCGTAGGAGGCGGGCAACACCTTAAGCTGGCTTACACGGAAAAGGCCCTCCCGTGGGGATGCCGGGGGGTCTTTCAGTAGAAATAGTTCCCCCATCTTCTGGAGGTTGGCTTAGTAAACTTCCCCTACTCTATCACTCTCTTTGACTCTGCATTTTCTCTTCCTTTTGCTTTTTGCCTTATTGGTCCACTCACCTGCATTGTTTCTATAAAACCCTTCCACTTTATTTCCTTTTTAGAATTTATGGCATGCCAGTTTCTTTATTGTACACTGGATTCCAAGCGTGGTACTTAACGCACTTGAGTGGGCACCTGTTGTCCATTCTGCAGTGCATATTTGCCTAAGATGAGCCTTTCTTATACATTTGTTTTAGTAGTATGTATTTGTTATCCTTTTTGTACTGTTGTTTTAAAACATTGGAGTGCGATAAACAGAGCGGAATGGCTTACGTTTCCAGCACTGTTTTTGACTTATGTGCTATAGACAATGATGAGAGAGTCATGTCATGAATTGTTTTGTATTTTTTCTTCTTTTTTTCAGGTTATTTGTAAAGTAAATACAGGTGGGATGTTGTCGATGTGTTTGATGTTTACTGTGCTGACAGTCCTGAGAAAGCCTTTGCTGTTGATGGGAGTATAAGCAAAGTTAAAAAAAGAAAGAAAAACGATTTGGCCATACAAGAATTTTCAAATTCTGATTCTCACTACGTTATTCATGTTGCCAAATTTTGTCTATGGTGTATAGAAAACTATCTGGACCTCAATGTGCTCAAAGAGAAAGAAATGTTAATAGACTTCAGAAAAGATACACCCCCTGTGCCAAAGGTAGTGCGATCGATGATGAAACAGTGGAAAGAGTATCACAGTAAAATAGTCTAGGTACCATTTTGACCCACATTCCAAAAACACCCAACAAAATAACATCAATCAATTGTTGTTTATTCTTGCATTCATGGTGTGCTTAATATGTGGTATTAATTCAAACATTTTGCAAACATTATATTAGCATCTGCATTTGAGGACAGTGAATGTTGGTTCTTGGTTTGACAACTTGGTTTAGATGTCAGCACATGAAGTATAAAATACAGATATGGATATGTGGTGAACTCTGTCAGCAAAACAAGTTAGAAGAGAGAGAGACATGTGTGCAATGAGCTGCTTTAAAGACGAACTAAGTTTGAAAAGCTAGGGAAATTGCAAGGGACATGTCTCACCGAAATTTGTACAGTGTGAGGCAACCTTTGGGACGCCACTACAAGAAAACTTAACGCCAGGGCACAAAAACGTTTCATCCCCAAGCCATCCACCTCTTAAAAGGGATCCTTTGTCTGCTCGTGTTGATAAGATTCTACCAGTAATCAACTTAAGTTGTATGTAACCTAACTGTGACACTATGTAATCCTAAAATATATATTTTGTTGCTCTTGGTGTGTGCCAAATGTCAATATCCTGTCATGCATGGAGGTGTGTTGCATTGTTTGTAATCATCATCATCATCGTTGTCGTCATCTGATGTGAGGTTGGCAAACAAGAAAAATGTGCTTTTATTTTTGCATGCTGAATGTGGTGTGTGGGACTGTTGTCACGTCAATTGGACGAAAACAAGAAAAGTCATTGAGAGATGAATAAATTGTATTTGAATTTAAATAATTGAATGAAGTACAGACAAGGGCCTAAAACAAAGTTGTGTTGTTGTAATGGACCTCAGTAATATGAAAATAAAGAAGACAGATCGGCCTCAGTTTTATGGTGGGATTTTCCACACGGAGATGCATAGATTGAAAGTTGTTAGCAAAAATCTGCTTAGCAAAAATGTTTATCTCAAAGGGAACCCGGAAAGCAAATCACTTTGGGTAGTTTCGAAATAATGCTAGTTCGCATTGTTACAAACCGTGTTAAAACATGTTTAACGTGTGAATGTGGTGATAGTCATTTTCATGCTGTGTTAAGTGTTCAATGTCTAAACATACAATGGAATCAGATTAGACCCTGTGTATACCTTTGCAAACATCATTTGCCACAGCTGTTTCGGGAGGAACATTTAGTTTATCTAGCAGAAGTTTTTCAGCCAACGTTAGTTTACCATAAGTAACTTTTCATAAATAGCAGTCAAGAATATGTTGTAGTATGTGACTATAATTAGTTACATTCAGTTAGATATTGCTAGATTTTCACTCATGGGCAATTTTATTTATGTTTGCGATACTAAGTGTATTATTCAAGAACATTTTCTACTAAATATTTTGTATGATACTGATCAACAAAAATACGTTTTTACCATAAATCTGATGGAATAAATATAATATTATGTTAAAAATACTACGAAGAACACACATGCTAAACTGATTTTTTTATTGATAAAGGCATGCTTGGTGCAGTTTTTATATATTAAGATTTCTAGATGCAGTCATTTTATCTAAACAGCTTGACTTTGCTTGCGACGGAACAGCTGTGATCCCCTTTCTGATACGGAAACTCCACTAAGTATCCAATGTATCCACATTAATTGCTCCACCAGATCACGTGGTACCCAAAACGCGTTATTGTATTACGAATGAGAAACAGGTGATAATTATGATTCATTTGAAAAGAGAGGTTAACACAGGTAAATAACCTTGTCTTGATTTCGCCCACTGCTTTGTATATGTTGCAGTAGTTTATTTCAAAGTCATGGCGAGGCTTAGTCTTTTGTGGAAGATTTTGAGTATTATTGTTGTAGTGCTTTTATGATTTGTAGTGCTGCAGCCACAGTATTATGATTCTCCAACAAGAGGTCATTTGTAGTGCTGCAGGCTTAGTCTTTTGTGGAAGATTATGATTCTCCAACAAGAGGGCATTTGTAGTGCTGCAGCCACAGTATTATGATTCTCAAACAAGAGGTCATCTGTAGTGCTGCAGCCACAGTATTATGATTCTCCAACAAGAGGTCATCTGTAGTGCTACAGCCACAGTATTATGATTCTCAAACAAGAGGTCATTTGTAGTGCTGCAGCCACAGTATTATGATTCTCAAACAAGAGGTCATCTGTAGTGCTGCAGCCACAGGGATGGGGTGGCATTTGGGGACCTCCCCCAACGCCAGCTGTCCTCAGATCCTTTTGGCCGAAAGAGTGAGGATTTACCCTGGGCAAGGCATCTCCACTATGAACACATTCTAGCCCAGAAACGAGAGCACAGCACCCGGGTCCAACTCTGTTTAGTTCATGCCTAGTTTTAGATCTCATCACCAGTATATACCAATCCAAAGCTTTAATCCTTTCTTGTGTTTGTTACTAATTGTAGGGTCTTTCCCTGTCCCTATTAAGACAATCATTGGAAAGAAACATTGCCTATGTGAAAGGAAATACCTTGAAATACCTTGAAACAAATAGCTCTCTGGGTAAAAACTAAAAACAGTCAGAATGTGTGGAATTGGTGTGCTGTGAGAGACAGACGTACATGTCAATACTACCGCAGATCAATGTGGTCGAAGATACACATAATTTTCATGTACCTTTCAGACAAAAAGAACAAGAGACCCAAATCCCAAGGAAACCAAGGAAAGCTGTCTCGAACGGAACTCGACGCAACTGAGGCCGGCATTTACCAGAACGTGGCTATCACTGAAGAGACACCAGCATCCAAACCCAGCGCTGGACCACCAGAGAAACAGAGCGAGAGAAAGAGCCATGGAAAGGGGACAGCTGGGCCCACATCGGAGTCAGAGGATCCGCCGGTTTCCAGCACAGAGCCGTTGACTGACGATGAAAAGTTGAACACCATGTGTGAAGAGGGGGTCTATGCCAATGGACCCTCCCCCTGTGGCTTCCATCCCTCCAGCATGCCGGTGGACCAGCTGTACCGGGCCATAGTGGACAGACTGAAGGATGGCACCAATGACAAGGGGTTTGCGGTGAGGAAATGCTGTCAATGTAACACGTAGAAGTATTTGAACAGGCCTAGTTGTGATTTTGCTTAAATATAGCACTGATGTGTTTTGAAACTGTTTCAACCAAAACCTGACACGGAAATGCGATGTTTTGCTCAGTCTGTTTTATGGCGATTTTGTTATTGAAATCATTGCACATATAATTATTTGTCCTAATCTCATACGTTCAGATTGTGAAATGTGATCTCTTAGTTACAGTCGAACTAGAGAGAACACGGTGTTTGCTGATCATGGTAATTTTGACAATAGGATGCGTATTATTTTTTAAAGACCATATTCTTGCAATGCCTTTATTTCTCTTAATGTGGTATAAACAAAATGATGTGAACATTCCAGCTACAAAGTCTGGGACTGTTGCAGTTTTATTTGCATAATAAAAATATATTGTTAAAAGTATGACGCTTAAGATATGCAATGCAATGGTTATTGTTCTTAGCATGCAGAATAATGATTTATATTGTATACTTTTTTCTTGTTTTGTATTTGCTTTATTAACTGCTCGTCGATTGGTAAAGTTAATAGTATCTACACCTATCAATCAGAACGTAAAGTTGGTTTTCTTGATTCTTTGGACACGATCTACACACCATGGAGGAGATGATTGTCTTACATTGTAAGGAAGTATTGCCACTCGGATTAGTGTGTCAGGTTATTATTTCTTATTGTTTTGAAAACGTTTTTTATTCAGGTATTGGTTGACCTATTGCCACAATTATTGCAAGGTTCTCTCTTTAATTTCTAAGTCTGGACATTTTTTTTAGAATATGTTTTGGGGAAGAAAAAAAAAAAAAAATTTGTCTAGGCATTCTTAGCTATGTCCACAAGCTTGCATTCGCGTTTGTGGCAGAAAACCCCCAAATCTTCTAGTGTTCAGATTATCCACACATTTTGTGTTCTTCGCATTGTGTGTATAACAAGCCAGAACTTACAGCGTAATGGAAATGCCGTCAGAGGGGGTCTCAGATTTGGGGCTAGCTACGGGCGGTTTTGGGCGGCTTGAATAAGCAGAGGCAACACCGGCTGGCCAGTTTGGGCCAGAATAAATGCAAGAGGGATTTTGCTCATGTCTTGAAAGTATCTGTTGACTCTTATCGCTTTCTCAGTCAGTATTTTCATATGCTAAATAACAAGCGAATGTCATGTTTCAGCTGCTGGTGGGTGTCCATGACTACCCAATGACCCACGGGAAGAGGAAGGAGAACTACTACAAGAATCGCTTCAACACTATTCTGCCGTGTACGTACTGTTTCCCCCTCTCTCTCTCTCTCTCTCTCTCTCTCTCTCTCTCTCTCTCTCTCTCTCTCTCTCTCTCTCTCTCTCTCTCTCTTAGCAGTATATTCTCTACTGCTCTCATCTATGTTGGATTTGTCAGCTACTCAATTTTAACTCTATTAGCACTCGCGCGCACGTTACTGAGCGATATGTTGGATTTGTGTTTATGTTGGACTCACGTGTGTGTTCATGTGTGTGTGTGTGTGTGTGTGTGTGTGTGTGTGTGTGTGTGTGTGTGTGTGTGTGTGTGTGTGTGTGTGTGTGTGTGTTTTTCCCCTTCCAGTGCCCACCCCCTCCTTATTGATTGTGTATAATATTTACTATTGTTGTCAAAATATAGTCAATGCCATTCAACATAATGGTAAACTACTGTTTTATACTATAGTATCAATCTCTTTCAATGCACAATTTGAACAAATGAATGTTGACTTCTTCGATGTTTACTCGCAATGTATTTCTTCCTTATTCTTTTCTATTATCCTAGAAACTTACAGCATGTTATGATTTATATGCCGTCAGAGGGGGTCTCAGGCCTTGGGGCTAGAGATACGGGTTTTTTCTTATGGGCGGCTTGAATAAGCATCTCTCAACTCTCTCTCTCTCTCTGGCTCTCAGTTTTCTCTCAGAATAAATCTCTCTCTCTCTCTCTTTCTGCTCATCTCTCTCTCTCCTCTCAAATCTCTCTCTTGACTCTCTATCTGCTTTCTCAGTCAGTATTTTCATTTCCTATAATAAGACAAGCGAATATCATATTTCAGTGTGTGTTAGTTCTTATGTTTGTGTTTTATGACTACCCAATGAAGCCCATATTTGTGAATTGGATCATGGATAAATATAGCATAAGGGTATTAAGAATTAGTTTGCAATGTCCTCTATTCTGCAATCTTGAGTAACCTGACTGGATGGAATACGAGTTATTTTGTTTCTCTCCCTCTCTCTCTCTCTCTCTCTCTCTCTCTCTCTCTCTCTCTCTCTCTCTCTCTCTCTCTCTCTCTCTCTCTCTCTCTCTCTCTCTCTCTTCTCCTCTACTTCCTCTCTCTCTCTCTCCTTCTATCCCTTCTGAATTCTCCTTGTATGTCAATCATATTTTCCCTGTATTTGACTATAATAAGACATGGCCATATATTCATATTTTTGTAGTGTGTGTTAGTTCTTTTGTTTGTTCTTTTATTAAACGCCTGTTCAATGGAAGCAATATTGTGTGTGCATGTTTGTGTGTGGCGGGGGGGATCATGTATACAATTATAGCATAAGGGTATTATTTTCCTGATTTGTGGAATGTTTGGAATGTGTGAAGTCATTTACCTCACCTTAAAAACGACTGAATGTGGTCAAATTGCAATCTTGAGTAACCTGACTGGATGGAATACGATTTATTTTCAGTATTTAATAAATAAAAGTAGAATTGGAACACTTCCAATACAAACCCGAATCGGAAGTACCAACCGGAAGAACCCCAGCTTTCATTTTGATCAAGGAGCGACCCAATCCGGAAGTGACGTAAAAAACTAATAACGTTCGGATTTTGTTCTCTTTATTCTGGCCCAGGTCTGACAGGAATGCGTTGATGATATGTGATATAAGATATGATGATATGTAGGTGGGGGAGGGCGGAGGGGGGAATCCTCCTTTGTTTGCTCCTAAAGGCAAACATTAAGCCCCAGTCTGCTTACTAGTGTAACTAATATCAGCATGTTTATGGTTACTATTGCTGCATTGACACAGACGACAAGAATCGTGTTGTGCTGGAGCAGGTGGGTGGTGATGATTCTTCGGACTACATCAATGCCAGCTTCGTCAAGGTGAATATATATCATTTTTTTATTAATATTCATACTAATTTAACTTATTGACATGAAATATTCAACGGATAATAGATACTTTTCAACTGATAATAATCCGATTGATACTAGATAATTTTGAACGGAACATAAATAATATTCAACTGATAATAGACCACCTGTATTGTACTTGTTAATTTGTAAAGAGAGAGAGAGAGAGAGAGAGACAGACAGACAGATAGAGAGAGAGAGAGAGAGAGAGAGAGAGAGAGAGAGAGAGAGAGAGAGAGAGAGACAGAGATAACAGCCTGTTGAATGACATTAGAGACCCACCACGTCACGTGTCAAAAGCATGGTTTTCACGTGTTTTCCCTCTTATAGCTGGTAAGAAATCTTAAGAAATCTTCCAAGCAAAAGAGGGAATGTGACACGTGACGTGGGGGTCTTTGAGAGATTGTTGACAGACGCTCTTATATTTGTAACTGAACAAAACTGAACTGACAATGTTGGGGAGCAGACACAACGTGTAATTACCATGGACTATTGATACTGGTTTTATAAGTTACATTGCTTTGAGAAAGTCTGATAAATTGTTCGAATGTGATAAAGTTATGTTGAGATAAGAGCTATGCATAATGCAGACAATTGCTGCGGTTGTTATCAAAAGTTGTCTGCACTTGTATTCTTTCTTTGTTTCTACTACAGGGCCATCAGAGTGACAAGGCGTACATTGCTGCCCAAGGTAAAGAATAGTGTAGACCTCATCAAATATCCAGCGAAATTAATGTAACTTAAAACCAGGGAACTTTAAAAACCTAATAACTCATAATGCGTTTGTCAAAGTTTAATCGTGTTTAAGCCAAAAAGTCTTTATATCTCAAAATAAATTTAAATCCCTTCAATTTGATTTACAAGATCTTCACAGTAATTGTTTTTGTTGGTATTTTGCCTTGCCTTTCACAGCCGATTTCTGGCAACATTTATTTCGTTCTCTATATCTCTGTCTCAGTCTCAGTCTCATTCTTTCTGTCTTTGTCTGTCTGTCTGTCTGTCTGTCTGTCTGTCTGTCTGTCTGTCTCTCTCTCTCTCTCTCTCTCTCTCTCTCTCTCTCTCTCTCTCTCTCTCTCTCTCTCTCTCTCTCTCTCTCTCACACACACACACACACACACACACACACACACACACACACACACACACACACACACACACACACACACACACACACACACACACACACACAGATGATGATGATGATGATGATGATGATGATGATGATGATGATGATGATGATGATGATGATGATGATGATGATGATGATGATGATGATGATGATGATGATGATGAGATGGTGATGATGATGATGATGATTGATGATGATGATGATGATGATGAATGATGATGATGATGATGATCAGGTCCCAGGTCCAACACTGGATGAGTGGTGTGGATGATGATGAAGATGATGATGGTGATGACCTGATGATGATGATGATGATGATGATGATGATGATGAAATGATGATGATGGTGATGATGATGATGATGATGATGATGATGCGATGATGATGAAAGATGATGATGGTGATGATGATGATGATGATGATGATGATGATGATGATGATGATGACGGTGATGATGATTCAGGTCCCATGGTCCAACAATGATGATGATGATGATGACGATGATGATTCAGGTCCCAGATGGGATGATGGTGATGATGATGATGATGATGATGGTGATGATGATGATGATGATGATGATGATGATGATGATGATGATGATGATGACTGTGATGGTGATGATGATTCATGGTCCCAGATGATGAACATGATGATGTGGATGATGATGATGATGATGATTCAGGTCCCAGGTCCAACATGATGATGATGATGATGATGATGATGATGATGATGATGATGATGATGATGATGATGATGATGATGATGATGATGATGATGATGATGGTGGTGATGATGATGATGATGATGATGATGATGATGATGATGATGATGATGATGATGATGATGATGATGATGATGGTGATGATGATGATGATGATGATGATGATGATGATGATGATGATGATGATGAACACTGTGGATGATGATGATGGATGATGATGATGATGATGATGATGATGATGATGATGATGATGATGATGATGATGATGATGATGATGATGATGATGATGATGATGATGATGATGATGATGATGATGATGATGATGATGATGATGATGATGATGATGATGATGATGATGATGATGATGATGATGATGATCATGATGATGATGATGATGGCCCAACACTGATGATGATGATGATGATGATGATGGTGATGCGATGATGATGATGATGATGATGATGATGATGATGATGATGATGATGATGATGATGATGATGATGATGATGATGATGATGATGATGATGATGATGATGATGATGATGATGATGATGATGATGATGATGATGATGATGATGATGATGATGATGATGACATCAGGTCCCAGGCGCAACACTGTGGATGAGTGGTGGCGGATGGTGTGGCAGGAAGGGGTCACAGACATCGTCATGCTCACCAACACCAAGGAGGGCAACAAGGTTGGGGACGAAAAGCATCCTAATGTCATGACAATCAGACCACGTGATCATCCTATAGGCTACTATGCGGGTTCGTTCAGTTGAATGGGGGTACGCAGGATAGCGATGGTTTGGTTGTGTAGGCTAGCCTAGTGGGTTGGTATCAATGGCTGATCGTAGGTGGAATCTTGGCTCTGTCTTGTGGTTGAAGGCGACTGTGGGCGAAGGAGGTGTAGACTTACAGCTGGCTACATTCTTTCTCTCATGCCATGCAAATTTTGAATATTAGATTCCCCTCGTTTTCTCATCATCTCTCGATTTATTTGGGTTTCCTCTTTTTTGTTCTGTTTTTATTTTGAACACAATCATGCAAAAACTACGTTTCCATGCATTAGGTCAAATATAAGCTAATACTAAGCTTTTCATCTACAAACTCAATCCATCATAAATCTCTCTCTGTCTCTCTCTCTATCTCCACTCTCTCTCACTCTCTCTCTCAAAAAAACTCTCTCTCTCTCTCTCTCTCCCCTTCACTCTCTCTTCACTCCTCTCTCACTCAAACTCTCTCTCTCTCTCTCTCTCTCTCTCTTTCTCCTGTGTTGGTAGGTTAACTAATGACTACATACATATTCGTCGTGCTCGGGTTCTCTCTCTTCGTCTCGCTATGTTGCTAATACTGGTGAGATAGGCTTCGCACGTGTGTCGTGCGCTAGTTCATGGGGGTGGGGGCTGTTTTAAAGGTAGTCTGGTTTAGGCCTATTCAGAAGTTGAGGCCTTTTCTTCTAAGATTAAGTTCTTTTTTCTAGTAAAAGAGTAGGTTGATATCTATCTCCATACCTATGTTTACTTATGCACATTTTTGCCACTATTATTACAAAATTAATGAATGTTTTGTCCCTATTAGACACACAGTTGTCGTTGAAACCTAGGAGGGCGACTGACATTGTTATTCTGATTGAGTTTCCTGTTCTGGACTGAATTTCTTTTTCTACCAGCTCCCAGATGTGGTTTATCTTAGGGCAGTGGAAGAAGAAGTGTTCAATAAAGTCTATTTCATCTGTCTGGCAAACGTTACATTTGTTTGAGTTAGTCAAGCCCAATTTATTTAGAAGAATGTTTGTTGGATAAATGTTGTGTAGAATTTTCCATTGCAATACTCTCAGTCTAGTTTCTTTGGTGCTATGAAAGGTGGCGGTCCAATGATGTTTCGCTATCTTTATGCCCAATTTCCTTTTCCAAAAGTTGATTGCACAGGGTTGTGAATCTGTTGCTATAATCTTTCGGAAATCCTTGCATTTCAGAGTTTGGAGCAGGCGACCGATTAAAGTGATGTTGAGGGGGTTAACATCGTTGTTTTCATACAGTTGAAGTCTGTTTCTCGTTTCTGCTGAACGTAAAGCACATATGATGGCATTGTATTCTAAAATCATGTGTGCAGTTCTTCCTACTTTTTCTTGAATTTGGTCGAATGACAAAAGCTGACATGTCTCGTCGATAATGTCCTGAATAGTGTACATCTTATTATTAATCCAGTCTTTCATAGTCAGACAATGGCCTTGATATTGAAAGTTTTGGTTATTCCACAAAGCTGAATTTAGATATAGGTTATGGTCGTCGTTGAGGTTTGCTTTGTGTCGTACAGTTGCCCAGGATTGCAAGACCCGCTGCCAAAAGGGACCTTGTTGTTTCAAAACTTGACTAATACGCTTTGGTGAAAAGTTTGTACTGAATATATCCAAGTCTTTTCCTATTTTTTGTAGAATATAGGCTGGGTATAGTTTCCAGCCACTGGCCGAGTTTTCATTGAGCAGTTTTGGGATCCATGTCAGTAATAGGGCTTCTTGGAGCTCTTTTATGTCTATCATGCCAAGTCCACCATTTTGGATTTGTTGGGTAACTACACTTCTTTTTTACTTTTTCAAAGGCCTTTTTATTGTTGTATTTCTTTCTCCATACAAATTTGAGCAGGTCTTTATTAATTTCTTTCAATATTTCTTCTGGAATACCAACTGATTGCATAACATACGTAAACTGGGAAATGAGTAGTGATTTAACAACAAGAATTTTCCCGTATATGCTCAAATTTCTCCGTGACCATTGTTGTATTTTTCTTCTCATAAATTATTGTCTAATTTGGTGGACCAGTTATTGTCGATGTTACCTGCTCTCATATCACTTCTAAAGTGTATTCCCAGGATTTTCAGTAGCTTTACCCATTTTATACCAAAGTACTTGTTTTCATTGTGCTTTTCTCTTCCAAGCCACAGTCATAGCTTCTGTTTTCTGTTTATTTATTTGCAGTCCTGAAATCCTGTCAAAACTTTGGAAGACTTTGAGAGCAGCTGCTAGATCTTCTTTATCTGTTAGGAGTAGAGTAGTGTCATCCGCAAACTGTTGAATTTTAATTGCATTTTGCCTTTCATCGTCGTTACTTATAGAAGGAATAGTAATGCCTTTTGTTTCTGGACTGTCTCTAATTTTTATTGCACATATTTTTGCAGCTAAAATGAAAAGCAGAGGGGACAAGGGACGTCCTTGGCTAATACCTCTTTCTACCTCTAATGGTTCAGATATCCAGCCAAAGTGTTTGATTGAACTTTTGGATTGGTCTAGAATGGTCTTTATCCGTCGTTGAAAGTTGAGACCAAAGCCATAGTGCTTCAATGTATCATTTATAAACGACTTTGAGATCGTATTGAAGGCTTTTGTAAAGTCTATTCCAACCATATCACCAGGAAGATTTTCAACATCCAAAATGTTTATTGTATCGTCTATGGTACGAATAATTGTTGCTATATTACGTCCTTTCATAAAACCACACTGGTTTTTTTATATTAGTTTTTCTAACACTAAATTAAGTCTGCTTGCAAAACATTTTGCTAAAATTTTATAGTCTGTGTTGAGTAGAGTGATTGGTCGCCAATGGGTTAACTGGTCCCTAGGAAGATTTTTTCCTTTATGTATCAAAATAATTGTGCCTTTCTGCTGTGTCTCAGAAACGCGGCCTGTTTCAAATGAGTAGAGAAATGATTGAATGACCATTGATTTTAATCGACGCCAGAAAAATTTGTAAAATTCGGTAGTGAGGCCATCACATCCAGGTGCTGATCCGTTTTTGAGCTGCCTCAGGGCCTCTGTTATTTCAGATTCAGTCATCTGCTCTTCAAACATGTTTGCGAATCATCTTCATCTAACATTGGGATTGAAGAGTTAGGTCCCAGGAAGTCTGCAATGTAGGTATCACTTAACTCATGATCTTCCTGTTCTTTTCTGTATAATTGTGTATAGAAGCGGGGGCGGACCTGCTCGTTACGAACACTTGATTGGTCTGTGACAAATCCTCTGTCAGTTTGTAAAGACCCGCGTAATTGTATTAATTGAATGAATTTATTTTCTCTAAGCTAAAAAAGTAGGCCGGTTTTTTTTCACCCTCTTCTATGAACTTGATTCGGGATCTTGTCTGGGCCCCTTGTGCCTTAGAAAGCGCCTGCAGTTCTAGTTCAGTTTTAAGTTTCATCATTTATGTTTGGAGGGCGTGGTTACCAGCGTTTTCTGCTAATTGACTCTCAATGACCATCAGCTTCCTGTGAAGATCTTTCAGCTTGTCTCGTTTTAGGCGTTGTTTGTTTTGGCAGCATGATATTGAGTGTTCCCTGATTTTTACTTTGCAGAGTTCCCACTTATCATGGGGGCTTAGATCGATATATTCTTGGTCAAAGTTAGTTATAACAGTATTTAATTTATCTACATATGATTGGTCTTTTAGCAAGCTGTTATTGAATTTCCAGTATGATGGCCCTTTCTGGTAATTGTGGAAAAGTTAAGGTTATTGCCACAGGTCTATGGTCGGAATGTGGAAAGGAGACTATCTGGCTTTGTTCAACATATTAAGGCAGTAGATTGTTTGATGTAAAAATATTGTCGATGCGTCTTGCTATGAAGGGGTGATTACGACTCCGTGTGTATTGTTTTTCTGTTGGGTGCAGGATTCTCCAGCTGTCGTAGAGGTCTAGGTGTGAGGCCAACTGGGTGAAAGCCTCTACTTCTCTTTCATTGTGGTTTTCCCCTGAAATTATGTCAGCTTCATTACTCATGACTGTGTTAAAGTCACCACACAAAATAAGTGAAGAGTCGGGTTCAGTGTGGGTGCTGAGAGTGTTCCTGATTTCTGTGAAAAAGGTTATCTTATCAGTTACGGACTGTGGAGCATATATGTTGGCGATGAAGATTGAATTATTGCCCGAGCATATTTTGATTAGTAAAATGCGATCGCTTTTAAAAACACACTGTGCCTGTTCCGCTTTTTGTTTGGAGACTAAAAACACTTGGCCTAAGCTGCTTTTTTTTTTTTTGAAAAAAAATTTTTTTGGTGCCAAGTGAGTAAAACATTTTTCCTCCCCACTGTAGTTCCCAGTTTTCGGCTTCTTTATTCGATGAAATGTGGCTTTCCTGAAGAGCGATAATATCGTGGTTTTCTTTTCTTAGAAGCTGAAAAATGCTGTATCTTTTCCAAAAAAAAAAAAACTGTTGCGTGTTTTTGAGACCCACGTGCATTCATATTTTATAATTCGTAGCTTATCCATGGCAATGCATAGTCAAAGCTTGAGA